>JARFJB010000218.1:4097500-4400000 GCA_036346205.1 Vesta saturnalis
TAGATGTTATTATGGTTTAGTCTTAACTACGTTTTAAATATTCATTTCGAATTTCTATTTTTAATTCAGTTAAGAAAAATGCTGAAGTTGTTAAATATTAAGAACATTATTATTTTCTTTTCCAAGAGCTACAATCTTACTTTATTACAGCTGCCTCTCTCGTACAAATACGATAATTTAAAATGCAAAATGTGAAATAAATTTTTTTATTAAATATGATTGAAAAAAATCTCATAAAGTTTGTCATATTTTGTAAATCAGGCGCTTTGAACTAAAGCTATCCTTAAAGTTTTACTGTACACACAAAGTACAGAGCGTCATCAAATATTTATAAAAGGCGAGTATCCTACAGCTATTAAGCCATTTGTCATAAAATGTTTTCATGTCTATTATTTACAAAGTACGCTGTACGCCAGCATATAGAATTGTACTTATGAATCAAATGAAAATGTGATCACAAAGCGCAATGTACATAGTATACAGGTAGCAAACATGTAGTTGACAGGTTAAAATTGTAGTAACTTTGAAATGCGTGTAAAAAGTGTAAACCGAGTTACAATGAAACCAACAACAAATAAGTTACAGCTTTCTAAAAATTTACATTACGAAGATCTGCCATAGCTTCACAACAAATTTATAATCAAAAGCGATAAAGAGGAAAGTAGAAAATTTTGCAATTTATAAATTCAAAATACCGGGATATCAACAATGAATGACCGAAAAAAAACTGCTTTTTACAGAATTTTTATCAAAAGTTTATTCCAAGTTACTAGTGAAATTAGGCACAAATATTTATTTCATCTTCGATTGACATTTCATAAACGTACATAGATTTTTCCTTTTTCAATTATTCCTTTATCTACATTTGTATTACAATAAAATAATTTTTTTCAAAACTCATTAATAAATTAACCAGGACTTTCAAGGTAAATTTATTCGTGTATTCTATGCCTTTTTCGTAAATAAATTTTTTTAGGTTATAATGCCTTTTACTGTGGAACAAGACAAGTTTATTTTGGAAGCTTATTTCCGAAACGGCGAAAAAGATGTAGATGGAAACTGGAAGTATTCAGTACGATTATGTGTTGAAGAATATCAACATCACTTTCAGAACATCGAATTAGATGATGTTTTATGCCGACACATTCGAAGAATTGTTAGTCGTTTTCATGAGCATGGTAGTGTTTGCAAGGGAAAATCTACGGGTCTATGTGCACTAATTGAAAATCTTTACTCAGTATTTACTATACTTTAGCTGAACTGATCTCATTTACATGCACGTTTGAGATCTAAAAAAACAATGCATTATTAATTCATTATTTGCTGTGCTCAATATATACAGATTTGAGTTAACTTAAAAAACAATAGGTACATCATAAAGTAGACATGGTGACTAGTTCCATATGAGAAGGACTAAATCAGTGGTATACAATCTGAAATAAGTTTTTGTTCAAAAATTAGAATGCAATGCAAAAGTGATATCTAGCATTAAGTTAAATAAGTTGTTTTTTCCATTATAATGTATTTGTGATGTTCACCAGTGTACATTTAAAGGTGGTCAGTAAAAATGGTGTACCTGACTTGTGCTGAATATGTTGAATGTATGCATTTATAATAAACTAACCAATCATACATGTAATTTGTTTTCACTAATATTATTTAACAAATATATCATACATTGATTTCTGATTAATGACAAATTCATTTTCAAAATTCATTTAAATGTTTTAATGTCATTGTAAAGGTAACATCATCCAATATCACTCCTTTTTTTAAATATTCACTCTCCACATATTCACACACTTTCTTCGAGTTCTCAGCTGTAATTTTTTTCAATTCTTCATTGCCAATTGCTTAACACCTTCCATTTGAAATGTCACATTCCTCACTGCTATCCGATTTTTCAATGGGATTTAATTCAGAGTGGTACAAAGGGAGACGAAGGAGAGCATGACCATTTTCAACTAGTAGCTTGGCTAGAACGGTTTCTTCAGCAACACATTCTTGTAATTGGGATTGTCATCGTTCCTTCTTTTTATTTTTTCATAACTTGGTACACATTGTAGATAATTTGCCGCCCTTGGCTATGAATTACCTTTTGATTATTCATTTTCAACCTGACAACAAAATTCATACATTATTGCCTATTTCAAACCACTCATGTCAATATAACAAAAAGATCATTAAACGCTCAGCTAAACAGTTTTTACTCTCTAAACTGTACATTATTCTCGTAACCAAATTGAGGTTAAAAAGCAAAATTTGTTTTAAACATTACTTTTAGTATATAAAAGCACTTACAAAACTTGAATTTGACGAGTAAATACCATGTATTGGTTTAATACACCAGAAATACGCCTTGGAAATCCAGAAAATCTGTAATATCAATTAAAAATAGTAAATGATAATTTTTAACCAAATTTTTACATACCTTATGACAATTTCCCTTTAGTCTTAAGAAAGACTAAATTACAATTATTGAAGTTTTTGTACGTCTACATAATACGCAATTCGTCATTGACCAAAGTTTTTGTCATTTATGGTAGTATTTATTTTAATATCTGCATTTACGCCACTGGAAATAGCACAATTTTCATTTTAAAGATGCGGAACAGTAGTACTGTTCTAGGAGCGGCACGGTCAAACAATGATGATCGCACTGTAGTATTAGAACGCTATTATTATAATAAAAAGGCTTACGTTTAAAGAAAAGGTATTGATATTTTGAAACATTTTTGGAAATGTTACAACTATGTAAAGGACTAAAGCATTACTTTTATTGTAATGGAACTATTATAACTTCGAAAAACAGCAGTTTGGTAAATATTTAGCCAAATGTGGAAACCAATTTTATGAAATAAATTGAGTCAGCCGATTCGAAAAACTTTCTCACTTTTAACCCTTTCACCACTGCAGGGACACGTATGTGCAGGCAAGGTTTTCAATATTACTGATTGATCTAAAAGTTCCCATAATTACACGTAAACTTGTAAAATCAGTAGTTTATGATCCACCTAATGATATGGCACCACTGTGCTACCAGCTTAGCGCTAAAACATGTGGTTATAACCAACGTTGTAGTGTGCTGTTTTACTCTGTGCTCTTTGAGGCTATTTTAGAACAATAAAAGTATTGATTTATTTTATAAAAACACATGAGAGTGTTTGTGTACTGTTTGTACAGTGACAACAGCAATTGGTAAGTAAAATTAATAAATAAATCTATATAATTTTTAACGATAGCAGAACCCCAAAATATGTCGATCTCTCAAAATATGTCCATCCCCACTTCTGAACACTGGAAAAAACCTACCGATAATTTCAAACAGAGAATGACACTGCCAGATGAAAAACAAGGCGTACCCCTTTTGAATTTAGAAAGAGATTCAAGTGAGCTAGATGTTTTCTTACAGATATTCCTAAGAAGCATGTTATTACATATTGCAGATTCCACCAATAAAAGAATCAGGTTATTACAAAGAACAAAAAACCCAAAAACTGAATACAGACGAAACTGATATGTATAAAATTTTGATTATTTTGGTATGTACGCTTATTATGTCATATAATCGAGTACCAAGTTTTTATCATTATTGGTCGAGTAATGAGTTAATGGCCAATACAGTTTATAAAAAATGCAATTAGTAGGGATCGCTGTACCTTTTTATTATCTAAAATGTATTTCAGTGATCCCACAAAGCCCGAAAACTGCTCCAAAAGTTACTATTTAGACGATTTAGTAATATACCTAAAAACAACATTTCAGAAAGCTAGAAGTGAGAGTTCGCATCAAGCCATTGACGAAACAATGGTGAAATTCAAGGGTTGATCATCCCTAAAACAATATATACCCAACAAGCCAGTCAAAAGAGGTATAAAATTGTAGCAACGTTGTGACTCAATGACTGGCTATATCTACGACTTGAATATTTATTGTGGGAAAGAAACTCAAACTATGGAAGGAACTCTTGGAGAAAGACCGTTTTTTTACCAACATAACTCTAATGAACGAATTACAATTTCCATGCGTTGGTACATATATCAGCAATAACAAAAAACTTCAAAATTCTCACAAGAAAAAATGTCAAAAGGTGATTCTCAATTCCTCGTCACTGACAAAGGTGTACTAGCAGTAATGTGGCAAGACACTAAACAAGTTTTGTTGTTATCAAATTGTCACAATGCTTCCGTAGGAGTCGCTAAAAGAAAACTGAAGACTGTCCCGACGCAATAACGTTTTATAATAAATATATGGGAGGCGTCGACTTGGCCGATCAAAAAACATCTGCGTATGATATGGACAGAAAATCTGCTAAGTAGTGGCCAAAACTTTTTTATAAATTACTTATGGCTGCGGTCATCAATTCCTGGATACTTTTTCGCGACATTCAGAATAAGAAAAAGCCGATGCCACTATTGAATTATTTAGTTCCATTAGCCGAACAAATGATAAAATTAGGTCGACCTAAGGCTAAGGTTAAGCGACGTCTTAGTGGACGAACTGGAAGGGCTGCTGAAAAACAAAAGACAATTCTGAACGTTGGAGACCACCTACCAACTAAAATTCAAACAAGAAGGAGATGTATTAGCTGCACAAAACAAAAGAAAGAGACTCGCACTAAAACTTTGTGTGTAGCTTGTAATGTACCTATTTGTAAAAATTGTTTTCCCATTTCATGCTTGAAGTTGTTTGTCATTTTGGTTAAAGTTATATTTTCAATAAAAGTTATAATATTTCTATTAGCCTTTTTTAATAAGGACGGGTCATATTTATCCCATTATTGATTACTACAGGGACATATATGTCCCATGTCCTTAGAAAGGTTTTAAAAGGATTTAGAGCAATTTTGTGCCGATAAATTACTAAGTGGGTTGGAAACTGATCACTACAAATGAGTATCTAAGAAATTACATTTTCTGTACAACAGTGATGTATTCAGTGGTGAAAGGGTTAAGTAAGAAAAAGGGCGTAATTTATTAGAAACTGAAATATCTGGTGTAGAACACCACACGACCTTCCAACCGACAAAATGGAAAAAAAAATGAAATAATTTTAATTTCAATTTCTTTTAGGATAACGATGCAACCTCTTTTTTATACGTTCATTACGAAAACAGGCAACATTGTAAAAACAAAATAATGGTCTATGTCAGAATGACGTTTAAAACTTCATATCAGATAGAGATTAATACAAACATATAAAAAATACCTGGTATGGAACACCACACGACCTTCCAACCTACAAAATGGAAATTACAAGAAATGAAATAATTTTAATATTTATTTTAGGATAATGGTGTATTCCCATGTGGTAGGAATTTTGAATTTAACTGTTTCATTATATTTAATAGTCTATCAGAAACCCAGAATAGTTTTTTTTTTTTAATTAATTCGCTCTAGAATTCTAGGAAAATGCTTTTAAAATCTCAGTACTGCCTTTTTGTGATTGGACGAGTCCTGGGATTTCGGTCCAATCAGAGTCCAATCAAGACATTGCTTGCATAATCTGACAACGTTGCTTGTAATGCATAACTTAACTACTGTCAAACATCTTTCAAATAGAATTAGAACATTAAAAACAAGGTTTTTTCGTCTGGTTGGCAGGTAGTTTCGTTGTTTTTTTTTTATAATCATATCATTAGGTAAATATTTTTGTGTTTATAGGAATAGCATTGAAAAAATAACAAGCATTGAACGGTAGAATTAAAAACCAAGGAATTCAATATTACGGTTTATTACTTATTGATCGTACAGTCGAATTTACAGGACAGGTTTTTGAAAATGATGAACATTGATCAACACAAGAGTTGTGGAGCAAGCATTTGGAATTCTCTTACTCTTCTTATCACTCTTTCTATATGAACTCGCAGTGATGATATTCGTTTACTCTCCTTCACTTCTTTCCTGGTCATTTGTTGATTCTGTGCAACAGAGTGGGGCAGAACAAGAGTGCATTTTTTTTAGAATAGAACCGTGCACGTTTTTGAAGCCTAGATCTGCTAAAACCCAAGCACCTGCTACCAATATCTCCAAATATCCTGATTTCTCAACAATTTTTTTATCGCTTATCCTTCCAGGAAAAGCCAAGGAGATGAAGTGTATCATTCCATTTAGTGTACAACAAATCAAAAACTTGACACTGTTGTGCTGTTTATAATCTGACCACGTATTCGACTGAAGCACAGGTTGGTTTTTCTATCTCTATTTCGAAACAGTCAATCCGTTTTAGCATACCTAGCAGCAAATGACAAAGGCAATTGCGTTTGTATCTGCTCTTTAGCTGGACAGTAAATAAAGTTGTTCATCATTTGTGGCAACAGTGGGACCGTCAAAAAACTCCGTTGCACGACTTATGCTGATTCCAAAGTCGGCAATTTTTTCAATGTTATTAAAACATCCCTTTGAGTGACGAAAATAGTTGAACAAGCTTTGTCTACCAAACTATATACATATATATATATATATATATATATATATATATATATATATATATATATATATACAGGGTGGCCCACTTAAGCGGGATTGCTCCATAGCTCCCTTACTATAACAAATACGAAAAAATGTCTTTATATAAAAGTTGTCCACAGTCATAAACTACACGTTTTAAAATTATTTTCAGAAATGGCGGACTTCCGGTTATACCGGAAACTCATGCCAACTTTGTTATTTTAAATAGAACAACCTATATATTATTTTTTGAATTCCTCATTGAATTTAAAGGTCACTTTAATAACCATACTATGGGTCTACGTCGCATTGCTTCTGCGTTATTTGACATTTTGTAGAAACAATGACGTTGGCAGTGCCTTCGAAAACTTTCAATATCTCGAAGACGGATACAGGTAGCGAGATGTGGCTTTCGTTTTCTACTTCTGAAAAGAGTACCGCATCATTCTCATTCATTGCTAAAAATCTTGCTTTTAGAATTCAATAATTTCTGTCGCTCCGAACATAATTTTTTTCAAACATGGATAACTTGATTTTTTTAAATGGAACCACCCATATTTTTTTACATCAGCGGATAGGAAATTAAATTTCCTTTCCATTGATGTAACATTATCGATATTTTGGAGTGATAGTTTTCGAGATATTCACATTTTTATCTAATTTCAGTTTTTATTCCGCATTGCCGCGGTGCTTTGGAAAACGTTTGTCAATTGTTTTAAACAACTGATAAGAAACGTCAGTTTCTCGAGCTTCTGTTGAGCTTTGCTGTCTTGTGTATCAGTTTAAGTGTTTCTACAAGACATTTCCATTAAAATGTTGTTGTCCGACGCAAAGTTGATCGACATGACTTTCATTCTCGGAGAATGCCAAAGAAATGCGTTATTGACGTCAAGGATTTACGCGGTACGGTATCCTGAACGAAGACTTCCCCGAGATTGATCTCTAGTTATTTTTTCCACGTATTGAATGTCAGTGTCTTTCACTTTACTACGACAGAAATTGCAAAATTCTATGCAGTGTCTTTTTATTCTACTATGAATGAACTTCACCCACAAAACATGAATAGCTGCTTCATCTACGTTATCTGCCTCCATTTGGATTATTGTTGCTTTTCAGGATTAATATTTTGTAGAAAATCCTTGACGAACCTCTGTCAGGATTTTTAAAAGTTACTGGTTTATTCAAAATTATCCCAATGTTGTCGTCATTTACATCTACCTACGAAAGATTTGATCTTTTCCAATAGCACTTCCTGCATGCAACGGACGGTTCTTTGGTTCTCCGTAACAACCAAAATAGAAGGGCAACAATATGTTTGCAATCTCCTATCAAATATTTATATTCAATGGAAAAATAATTATTGATTATCAAACAGAATTTGATGATCTCACCTTTTGCTGTAGTACAATTTAAACATTGACTCGAGACAATGTCTTCTTTCTCTTCATTTATAATTACGGATAGTTTATAGAGGCCTTTCTTAATCTTATGTTCCACCATGATTTGCGCTTGTACGGAGCAAATTTCTCCAATTCTACGAATCTCTACGTGGCATATTGCATTGTCACCGTAACTATTCCCTCGTCGCGCTATAAAAAATAACAGTTCATTTAATTTGTAGCACCGCGATTCATTATAAAGTTGTAATTACTAACCGTTCCGTTTTGCCATTACGTACTTCTGCACTAATAAAATTTAAATTGTCCATAAAAAAGTTTTGAATCATTTCTATTGTCATTTCTGGCAAATTGTCAGAATTAGCTTTTACAAAATCTTCACTTAATTTGGCCATTATTTATTTCGATACTCGACAACGACCAGACACCGACACTTTACTTGAAATAGAATAATTTTCTGCAGTGAAGCAATTCGCTTGATGCTTTGAGTTTCAAATCCGAATCTCCCTACCAACAGAAAATTTTCAAGTTGGTGGTTGTTTTCTATTTTTTACGTTTAACCTCATTTAGCTAAAAAAAATTCTTTGCTGCTGTTTTAGAAATATTTGATAAAAACCAAAAACTTACCCCAATAACTCCCTCCCCCCACTCTTCCCCGCTGGATTTATCCCATAGTCTAATCAGCTTCAAGCCCAATGAAAACAAGCTTAACTACAAAATTTTAAATACGTAGGTATTTTCGCTCTGGAGTTCTGTACGAACGAACGAACGCACGCACGCATGCCCGCCCGCACCTCACCGCGCGCACAAGCGCACGTGGGGACACGCACAGGCGCCCGCGGGGACGCGGGCACACGGACACACGAACACATGGACGCACGGACACACGGACATCCAGATATCATGTCCGATTTGATGAAACGTGGCCAAAAGTTTTAAAATGAGCTAATAAGTCGATTTAGCGATAGTGAAGAAAAAGTCGATTGTATGACCTTCTATACTTACATATGTATATGTATGTTAGACAAAATGCGAAAATAGATTTATTACATTTACAATATGACATATATCTAAATTGTAATGTGCGCATCATCAAATTTTCATAAATACAAACGAATTTGTTGCGACTATCAATATTATAATCAATCAACCAAATTTGATATCAATTTGAAACATAGGGGCGACTCCACATTTTGCGATGCATGTTTTCTAAATAGAACGATCGCCAGTCATGTAAAAAATAATAAATTCAAACAAAGACCACGGAGGACCTAAAGGTGGTAATAACTGCCGAAAAGCGCAGAATACTTGTTGTGATGTTGCACAAAACTACTACAGTAGAATTTAAATGCCGATTAGGTCATTGATTGGCAGTCAACGGAGCTCAGTTTGAAAATTTGATGTAGTATTGCTTTTTTTTTGTATTAAATCTAATTGTTTCTCTTTACATATTTATTTTTTTCTATATTATAGTGTTGTGAAATTAATTAATTTAGTAATAAATATTTTTTTCGCGCTTATTTTTTTTGCGAAATTTGCAAGATTTTATGACTGGATAGAGAAAAATATGCTTGTTTCAAAATGACAACGAAAAAGTGTGGGTACCAGTTAAAAAACAAGTTGGTTGCCATAGCAACAAAACGAATGAAGACATCAACAAGCTAAAAAATTCAAAACATGCATAGTAATGAATCGAACAACTTGATTGAACGTTTTTTTGTAACTTTGGAAGTAACACAATTAAAGCTATTATTTGATATTTTTCAACCACCCTGTGTAAAGTATTGAATTTGCTAAATAGATAATTTCATATACATTAAGCTACTATACGCATAACTGCTAGAAGTAGAACTGAGCTAGTAGGTCAGCTATCTGCTTAGAATTCGAGAGCTTATCGGTTCCATTCCCATTACCGTCTACCCTGCATGTGATTTTTTAGAGGGATTTCCTCAAACACAAGTATAGCGGTATAATCACTACGTATACGCGCATCATGTGCACATATTTAGGCAAATGTTGAGATAGTAACTTCCCTCTCAGAACCCTCACTCCGTTCCTTCCGATCCAATTCTGACCGTGCCAATCCTTAGCCGCACCATATACACATACTTAATGGATATATATATATATATATATATATATATATATATATATATATATATATATAATGAATCCATCACTGCGGCTGAAGGAACTTGGAAAGTTCAAGCAGCCCTCTTATGAAATAAGCTGATTTTGCCTTTAAGAACGGCGAGTGATAAACTAAAGAGTTTGTTCAGGTGACGTGAAAACTCCTGTGAGTGTTACTCTAGCTTGTGACTAGTTACGTTATCGTATATTGATGCATAAATCAGAATTTCACGATTATTGGTTTTAGCAGAAGCAAATATTTCAGTAGCTTAGGCATGAGCTAATTGCACCCTTGAGAATGAATGAAGACCGCACTGGAGATGATATCAAGACCGTCTTGATTACACCCAGATCTGGAGATATCTCTGAAAATGACGTTAACCTCTAAGCCTAAGTTACTCGCTAGAGGACCTAGTAATAAGATTATGTAAAAATATGTGCTAAATATAGAATCATATTCCTTAAGTCAAGGTTATCTAAAAATCTAATTTCCAAAAATAAGACCACGGTTGATTGGAGATCGTAACCTGTTAGCTCAAGGTTGCAGAATGCTAGAAATCAGATTCCACGTAATTGTTATCTAAAAATAAAACCAAATTAAAATTAATTTGGTTTTATTTTTAAATAACTATTATATAGAATATGATTTATAGCATTCTATAATAATGATTCTTGCGATAAAAACGGAACCTAAATTCCCAGAGTCGGGTTACTTGTATTTGATGTGTCTTCTGTGGTTATATAGTTCATACGTCGACTAAAGATCTTAGTGAAAGTGAGAGGTAAGGTCTTAGCTAAATAAAGGTACTGTTGGAGGATCACTTCCGTCTTGTTGGGATTACCTGTTACAGCATATGCATCGGGCAAACTTTTAAAGGTCTACTTGGAAAACATCTTTAGAACACATGCCCGACATTTCAAATCTAGTTAATGGCCACGGTTGGAGTTATTAATGAGGATAACCAGTTGGACATTAACTAGATGACTGATAAACCTGTCCCTGGCAGATTAGTTCGACAAAGGGTCAACCTCAATCTCGTAGTTGCTATACAAATATTTTACATCACTTAAACGTTTAGACTTTGAATAAGTACCCATTGTACATGATTTCGTAATTAGTTTAATTAAGTCGCGATCATCCTGCATATATTAATAATTATCTAGTCCCTCCCGAGAGTAACTAAAATAGAATTAATTGTTCGTGTGTGTGTGTGTGTGTTTGTGTTTGCGTTTGCGTTTGCGTTTGCGTCCGTGTCCGTGTCCAAATCCGTGTCGGTGTCCGTGTCCGTGTCCGCGTTCGCGTCGGCGTCCGTGTCCGCGTCCGTTTGGGTTGGTTGGTTGGTTGGGAGCGTGTGTGCGTGCGCGTTCGTGCGTAAGTTAGGATTATGAGACAGGCTTACTTCAGTAGAAAAATTGTTTTTTTCAAGAAAGGGTGTATTAATATACATTCTGCGAGAAAATTTTTGATTTAAATGAGAATTGGGGTTGAAAATAATTATTTCAAGCAAAGGTTACGTGGACTACAAAAATCCAGAAAATATAAACTTGTACTTTTGTTTGTAAAATCGATATAAAGCGAAAAGCCACGGTTTTATTCTAACATAAATTCTTATACTATAACGTTACTATGGACATTAGGTAGGTACACACTGCAAAAGTTGATAAAGTTAATTGATATTTAAAAATCACCGAACGCGTTTTAATAGCTAAGCTATCGTCATCAGCGGTCGATTTAGGACCCAGCGGATGATAGCTTAGCTATTGAAACGCATTCGATGTTTTTTAATTTTTGTGTAGTACTTGAATGTATCTTGTTTGTTATTTATTTCAAATTTGCAAACAATTTATTTTAATAGATTTATTCACACGTGAAATATATCTTAGCACTTGCGATTTGATCCTTTTTTGTCTTATTAAAGATCAAGTTTAAATTAAAATTTTCAGCACGCGCCGGTTCTATATGAAGTTTACTTTCTCACCTTCTCCTACATTAATATTAAGAATCGGAATTAATAGAAAACATTTAGCGAACTATAATTCTAGATTTATTGCTGTATGCAATGTCATTTTATTTCTGTTAATTTCTGTGAACGTTGTATGCATAAATATACGCATAAAAGTAATACGCTTTATGCTTTATTTTTAAAAAATACAAACATGCAATGAAATGATAATAAAAAATAAATAACATAATAATAAATTATATTTCTTTATGATCACATATTGCTTACAATATAAAACGTTTGTGGGTTGTATGTCTATTTTTGTTTATCAAAAAAATGTTATTTCAAAAATTGGAAACGATATGCAATACATCATAGTAATTAAGTATTGTAGTTTCGACTTACATAAAGAAACTATTGCGATAGTTGTTTTGAAAAAAATAAATATAATTTTTGTCCTGGTTGACTTATTTACACATAAATTTGGTTTATACTATTGATTATCAATTAAACCTTGCCAGTTATAATAATAATAATAATAATAATAATAATAATAATAATGCACATTTAAACATGTTATTTAATCAGATATCCACGTCACTCGACATACAAGAAATCACTAGCATGATAGTTAGTGCTGCTGATATCGCAATTCAAAAAACAGGCGGTATACCCTTAAAACGCAAAATACCGTGGTGGAATCGCACTGTCAGCGACGTTGTAACAAAAAAGAAACGAGCACTTAATATTTACCGAAAACATCTCACGATTGAAAATCTGATAAACTTCAAAAGAGCCAGAGCGCTTGCTAGAAGAGCAATACTACAGAGCAAAAGGGACTCCTGGAATCACTATTTATCAACAATAACGAACCAAACTCCCACCTCTGAACTTTGGAGAAAGATCAAATCCATATCAGGAAAAAGTACTCAATCCACAATACAGTTACAAGTCAACAAAACTATAGTTAGCGAACCAGAGCGTATAGCTGATACATTGGCTGATCAATTTCAACAAACCAGGAGCTTCACAAATTATGATGCTTCATTTTTACTACAAAAAAATGAAAGAGAGGTTAAACTAAATTTTACCGACACAGAAACCGCTGACTACAATGTTCCGTTTAGTTTGACTGAATTTGAAGTTGCTCTAAAATGTGCTAAATCGTCTGCTCCTGGAGCCGATCTCATAACATACGATATGTTAAAAAATCTCACCAACTCATGTAAAAAATTGCTCCTAGACGCTTTTAATCTAATTTGGAAAAAAGGACAGTATCCTCCCTGTTGGAAGGAATCGATAGTTATCCCTATTTTAAAAAGTGGTAAAAATCCATATTTGGTCACCAGCTATAGGCCAATTAGCTTAACTTCATGTATAGCCAAATTACTGGAACGTATGGTCGCTACCAGATTAATGTGGACTATCGAGAAGGCTGGACAAATAGTCAATTGTCAAGCAGGGCTCAGAAAATTCAGATCCCCAGTGGACCACTTGGTACATTTACAAGATACTGTTCTTAACGCCTTCGCACAAAGACGTCACGCGGTTGCTGTCTTTTTCGATGTAGAGAAGGCGTTTGATGTGACATGGAGATACGGTATTATACAAAAATTACACGAATGGGGCTTTAGAGGTAACTTACCTGTATTTATATCATCCTTCCTCGAACCAAGAAGTTTTCGACTTCGTATTGGAACTTCAATCTCCAGGATATTGGACAATGGCATTCCTCAGGGTTCAACTTTGAGTGTGGCATTGTTTGCAATATCAATCAACTCTCTGACTGTCTCAATCCTATCTGATATACATGCTTACCTATACGTCGACGATCTAGCTATTGTATATTCAGCTCCTACAATGGGAGAAATTAACAGAAAATTGCAACAAGCCGTTGATTGCATACAATCAAACGCAGAAAACGTGGGCTTCAAAATATCAGCAGAAAAAACATTCTGTATACACTTTTGCAGATTGAGAAAACCGCATTATGGTCCACTTCTTACCCTAAAAAATAAACACATAGAAGATAAAAACTGTGGCTTGTTCTTAGGTTTAACCCTAGATTCCATGCTAACATGAAAGCAGCATATAACTAACCTAATAGTGCGATGCAAGGCAGCTCTCAACATTATAAGGGCAATGTCAAGTTTCAAGTGGGGAGCAGATCCCGAAATTCTTCTACGTATCTATAAACAAATAGTGCAATCAAAAATAGACTACGGTTGTGAAGCATATTCCTCGGCCTCGAAAAGCACTTTAAAGCCCTTAGAAATTATACAAAATGCTGGTATCAGAAATTCACTAGGCGCCTACTATACTAGCCCTAAGGAAAGTCTAATGTGTGAATCCGGAGTTTTGCCCTTACAGTTGCATAGGATAAATAGACTTCTAACGTATGCGTGTAAGATTAAAGCTCTCCCAAACCACCCAAATTGCAATGTTTTGTTTTCTAACCATACACAATTTCACTTTGAACAAAGACTACATAAGCCATTATGGTACAGTGTAAAAAGGGCACTAGAACTTATCGGACAACAACTTCCACGAACGCTTCCACTTGGACAACTTGAAATTCCGCCATGGCTAGTACCACGTTTTAATGTCATAAATGACCTATCCAAACACTCTAAAGTCAATACACCCCAATCAGTGTATTGTACAGAGTTCAAGAAAATCTTGTCCAAATACAGAGACCATTTAATATTATATACGGATGGGTCAAAATCAAGCACAGGCGCGGGCTGTGCCTTCTCAGTTGATGGTAGTGAGCACAGCTGGACTCTACCAACATACACATCAATATACACAGCGGAATTATATGGTATTTGGCAGGCACTTCGATATTGCGAATTATCTACAGGCTGGCACAAATTTCTTATCATTAGTGACTCGCAGAGCTCTCTTACCAGTATACAAAACTCATTTTCAACTGATCCATTAATACAGTATATTATATCGACGATCAAACACCTTTCAGATTTAGGATATATAATAGAATTTCTATGGGTCCCCAGTCACGCAAACATTAAAGGGAATGAAATAGCGGACAAAGCTGCTCGTGAAGCTGCAGTGGAAGCTGTAAATGAAAGTGTCGAGATCAAAAACTATACCGACATGGCTTCCTTCCTTAAAACTGAATTAAATTCAATACGGCAACAAAACTGGGCAAGGAGTGAAACTCAACTGAGAACTATTGATCCATCTATTACAAGATGGAAAGCTCCAATGTACTTAAATAGAAAAGAATGCAGCGTCATTCACAGAATAAGAATAGGTCATACATCGCTAACACACAAATACCTACTGTCAGAAGCACCCCGTCCAATTTGCGCACAATGCCAAACATATTTAACAATTGAACATATAATATGTCACTGTGTAACCTACGCTGCTATGCGAAATCTATATTCTATCTCTGATAATTTGAGAAACAACTTGAAATGCAGCAAGACGGTCAAAACTACGATACCATTTCTGAAAGCAATAAATGTATTTAATAAAATATAGTCATTAAATGATTATACGTAAATAAAACAGAGCTAATAGGGAATAACACTAAAGACCACAGCAGTCGATGTGCTTTACTATCCAAAAAAAAAAATAATAATAATAAAATAATAATAATAATAATAATAATAATAATAATAATAATAATAATAATAATAACAATAATAATAATAATAATTGATTGCCATTGCAATTCGTACAAAAAATAGTATTGTGAACATCTACTTAAAAATTAGGTGCAAGATAAAATTAATTGTTTAAAATGAACAATTTAGATAAATTATGTACGTACCTACATTTCAAATTTTTGATTGAAATGAATCAATTTAAAATGCAAAATTACTAATTGTAGAGCGCGCGAAATTCAAACACAGTTATTCCTTTTTAGTGTTATAAAATCGATTTAACACTCGAATAAATTAGTAAAGATCGTTAAAATTGGACATTTAATTTTTTTTTAATTAAAATTATACATAGTTCTATCGTATTAAAATCCTTTATTAATATTATATTTCCTTAAAAAGAATTGCTTGAAACTATTTGTCAACATATCTGGCAAGTGAACATAAGTAAACCGATAGTGCAAAATGCCATTATTATCTTTATAATGTATCCTTTCTCATAAGTACTTCATTTAAAATGTGTATGTGGATGTTTTTCCTGTTTGCGTTGCGTATTTTCTATATTTCCTTTAGAACTTATTTGAGTAGTGATAAAGATTTTTAACTAAACGTTTTATAAGTTTGTACTTTTTTTAACTCAAGTAAAGGTTGACGTCAAATTCATAAATGAAACTGTCAAAACTGTTCAAATTGATCATACGACTTAGTTTGGCAGTTTAATTAACTTTCAAAATAATTTATGAAGTTTTTAAAACATCTTAATACCTTTTTTTTATTTTGTTTCTTATTTTACTTAAATAATTATTAAATAATTTTGCTTACGTTGGCTTACTGTAACGAGAAACGAATGAGATTGATTAGATCAAATGTAAAGTTACTTTTGGTGAATCAAAGAATTATTTACACGTATTTATTTACATTTGTGTGTGCAATAGACTACACGGTAAGGACCTATTTCTCGCAACTTTGATAGAGAGATTATTGCATAATTAACAAAACATATTAAATGTATTTTCCAAATTTTGATCATTTTCCGACGCGCGTCTTGCCGGAGATAACATATCCCAATCGTCGTTATTAGTATGACGCAGCAGGAATGTTGAATACAATAACATAGAAAAACTAACTTAGTTAAATGGTTTTGTTTTATTTTATACATGGTACCTAGTAAAACATCATTTCCATAATGAGTCATGACAAAAGAGGAGTTTTTTTACGGCGTATTTCCTTTTTCATTAAATACAGGATTCAGTCTGTGCAAACTGAAACGGTTTCTTGAACTAGATCAGGGATTCCCAAAGTGGTCGAACCCCTTGGAGTCGAAATCGGTTTCCGAGGGGTTGAGATAAATGAAAACTGATTTTGGGGGTCGACGAGATCTAAAAATCGACCTCAATTAATTAACACAAGTTCTTATTTGAAACTTTCAAGATACTGTAAGAGTTGTGTTACATGTACCGACTTGTTATAAGAGTGACTAATATTTTAGTAAGAAGTAGTATTGTTGTACTTTTAAAATTTGACGCATATACGTGATTTAACACGAACGAAATCATGATCAAGTTCAAGCATTGTGGAACATTGCTGAAAAATACCTTATCGCTTTTCCATCATGATACCTAGTCGAAAAAGGTTTCAGTGTGGTTACCAACATTTTGGAAAAACAAAGAAACCCTTTTGAAAATCAACGAACGCGGAGATTTAAGGCTGCAACTCACCAATATTAAACCAGATTGGTAGAAAGTCACCAGGTTCATCCATCACATTTATTTTTTTGATCTTTGCGATTTTAATGTTTTTTTCAAAAAATAATTATCTACTTAAGTATTTTTACGTAATTTGTATTAATAACTATTAATTACACTTGATATTTACTGAATTTTGTTAAATTTCTATGAAAATTATGTCAAGTTTAGTCACTTAACCAACCGCAAAGTTTTTAAATTGGTAAGCATAATTTGGCTATGGGGGTCTGAGGTATCAGTTCATTTTGGAAAAGGGACCTCTGACCCAAAATAATTTGGGAATCCCTGAACTGATAACGTTCCAAAAAGTTTTGCTAGCTGAAGAAGGTTTTTCAAAATCAGTATCGTGCATTTTGGAAACCAAAACTACGGGATAATCTATGGTTATAACTTCTTTGATAGCAATTGACTTTCTCATGACCCAATAGCAAGACATAGCAAGTAATTTATTATAATTCACTGTAGTAAAAATAAATAGTAAAATAATTAAGATTTAGCCCCTTACAATTACCATAAAACAACAAATAACATTCAATCCAAGAAAAATAGTCTGTAGGCGTCACCACAATCTAAGACAGCCTCAGAGGAGTTTCAATATCTCATGTCTTTACCGGCATAAAGTTAGAAAAAAGGGCTGTAAGGGAACCAGCGCAATCGATACTTCAAAATCTCTGCCATCTTGAAATTTTTACAAAAATTTTAATAATTCTTCAAAACATTCAGATTCCGCATTCATGCCCACTCCACTACACATTTATGAGTCCCACATATGCGTGACATTTGCTTCCCCAAAATTCAGTAAATTTCATCACCATTTATCCTTGAGCATGCATAAAATTTTCCATTGTGAAATACTAAATCATTTATACAAGCAACGGCATACATACATATTCTTAATTTACACTTTAATATAATATCAACATATCATAAATTCACACTCCATCCATTTACAGTATGTCATCGTGCGGTAGAGGTTTCGCTGCATAGTAGGGATAGCATTTTATTTTATTTTTGTACAGGTGCGGGTTTTGAGTAACTGAACTGGTTATATTTTCTAGTGAGAGGGCGTGCAAGTCTGGTTTTGTAGGTTAGGTATAAGATCTGTTTGAATATTAACAATATTTACATATATAGTTAAAGTTTGAAGTTCACTGGTTTAGAAAAGGAAATGTAAGAATATTGAGAGCGTTGCAGAAATTAGAAATGGTGTAGTTTGGTTTATACGGTGTTTTATTGTGGGTTATTTTTTAACTAAACTTGCCTTTGTCCAAAAGTTGATAATAACAAAGCTACAGGGTGTCAAAGTCATTTTCTTTTATATCTTTCGACTGCTTTAAGCTAATTTTATAAAATTTCTTATATGGGGGTTTCTTGGGGTGAGAAATTCAAATTTATCATCGATTTCGATGCTACACTGTAGGCCCTTTTATTATGGAATAATATTTTCCCTACCTTTTCTGCTTGTTAATATCGCTAAGAGCACCGGCTTCCGAGAAAAACGCATGTAGAGCTCATGATGCATGCAAATTATCCAAAAGTATAACAATAATTCATGAAGTCGATTTATTGAAAAAAATAAAGAAGAATAAAGTTTTTCAAGAACAATAATTATTGAAGAAAAAACAAAAACAATAATTAACAATATGAAGAACAAAGTTAAACAATTAAATTGCATTATTATCAACCAAAAGCTAAATAAAAATTAAAAAAATAAAATTATGTTATGTAAATTTTGTTTTAAGTGCAATTGATGGACTTTTCTGGAAAGTATTTAATTTGCTAATTCAACAAATGTTCAAAATTTCCACCATTTTTCTGCATACACAAGTTAATTCCTTTAAAAAATTACATTGTACTCTGGACAATACTTCAGGACTATTCTTCAATAAATTGGCTTCATGAATTATTCTTGCCAACAATTAACTGGGGATGCATAAACTGTTGATTTCAAGGCACCCCACAAAAAAAATGCAGGATCGAGCCGGCCAGTTCACAGGTGCGTCACTTCCTCTTCCAATCCAGTGCTGTGGATATACCTCATTTAGATGTTGTCTTACCTTTAAAGTAAAATGAGGAGGTGCGCCATCATGCATAAACCAAAGGTCACGCCGAATGAGTAAGGGAAAATCTTCCAATAAAATTGGTAAATTGTGTATTAAAAAGTTCAAGTACCTATCTTCATTCAGCCGATTTGGCAGTACAAAGGGACCAATAATAAAAGTGTCTTTACTTGAAATTGATGCTGATAATGAGATACTCTCGTTTCATGAGGGTTTTCAACAGCATAAATATGTTCATTATGAACATTGAAAATACCGCATTTAGCACAAGTAGCTTCGTCCGTGAACAAAATTTTTTTACTAACCAAAGGGATTTTCGAGTCATCTATTGATATTAAATCGACAGAAAGCTAAACGTTGATTAGGGTCCATGGGCAATGTATCTTGAAATTTTCGAATATGAAAGGGGTGCAATAATTGTTCTTGGAAAACTCTATGAACTGATGATTTCGAAATTCCCAATTGCAATCCTACACGTCGTGTGGTGGTCGTTGGATTTATTTCAACAGCGTCCAAAATCTCTTCTTCTATTTCCACCATCCTTATGGTTCGTCTGCGTCCAGAATTTACACGGCTTGGTTGAAACTTGCCATTTTCGCGAGACGTCTTTCGATATTAGCAAAAGTGTGCCGATTTGGAGTTCTACGGAAAGGATATTTTTCCCTATAAATTCGTACACTTCTTCGACCGTTGAAATGGCAAAGTCAATAGACTAAAAGCATATCCACTATTTCAGAATTAGTAAAACTGTGAGCCATAATTATGGATCTTTATCAACGGAAAAGTGACAGAAAAAAAAAACTAACGTTTGGTAAATAAATTCAACTGTCGATATGGTAACTAAAAAGCAAAGGCGACTAAAGCTTTTACCTAAGTAAAAGAGCTTGCGCAAATGTGCAATGCATTAAAAAATATTTTTCCTGGCTAAACCGTTCGTTTCAATTATTTAAAATTAATTGAAATTAATTAAAACTAATTGTTATTACGGAAAAAAAAATAGGATAGTCAAATAAGTTATTATGATACTTTTGGATAATTTGTATGCATCATGAGCTTTAGATGCGTTGTTGTCGGAAACCGGTGCAGTTAGTAATATCAAAAAGGTATACTTTTTTAAGCAGAAAAGGTAGGGAAAACTATTATTCCATAATAAAAGAGCATACAGTGTAGCACAAAAGTTGTAGCGGTTTAAACATGTGCTAATGGTCGCTTGCAGCGCCCTCTAGGAAATACACCGAAATCGATATAAGAAATTTTATAAAATTAACTCAAAGCAGTCGGAAGATATGAAAGAAAATGTGATTTATTTATTCAACATGCTAACATGCTAAAGCACTCAGGAACACTGGGAGGGTTAGGGATATTGTTAGGCTGCCGAGAAATGTTTATGAATGGTTACCTTAAACTGACTTAAGTCATAGTTTGGAGGAAAACAGGAACTGGGTAGTGCATTCCACAATTTGGTCGCCGTGTGGAAAAATGTACATTGAGCCCGTTTAGTGTGACACGATGGAATTTTGAGCGAGTAATTATGGTGTGAATGAGCAAACCGAGTGTTCCTAGCGAAGATGGCCTGCGAAGATATTAAGGCGTGTATTTCGGAAGCACACTTGCCATGGTAATAGCGATAGAACAAGGAAAGAACTGAAACTATTCTTCTATGCTCAAGAGGCTGTAGGTCAGAAGTCAAGAGCCGGTTCATTTATAAGCCTGATAGGTCTTTTTTGGATGCGGTTTACCGTATCAAAGGCGTATTGGGAAGCACTGAGCCAGAGATGGTAATTGTTTAGATCTGTTTAGAAAGTCCAGTTTACGGGCAGCTGTTTTGCTGGCTGACAAAATGCGGTCAACCCATGAAAGGTTCGATGATACGGACATCCCTAACATAGAAATAGAGTTTGAAAACTTGAGTTCTAGGCCATTCATATTTACAGTAGGAAACGATCGGTCTTTCTTGGCGGACACAAGGCGACAATGCGTTTTGTCGGCGGTGAACGTGAGCAGATTATTTTTTCCCCATTCAATGACACGTTCACCTTAACGTCCTGTCTAGACTTATTGTTGTGGGAAAACTGAGTAGAACTACAATGTAGAGTGCTGTCATCCGCAAAGTAATGGATCGGGTTAGTTGTTGAGGAAATGAGGGCATTTATGTACAGTAGGAAAAGTGTGGGATCTATCACTGGTCCTTGGGTACTTCCGCGTTAATAGTAGTTTCTTTCAAAAAGAAGCCATCGACAACAACGCGTATACGTCTTTTGTCAAGAAAGCTGGATATCCAATGGATGAGGGTATCGGATACGCCGAACGAAGTAAGCTTGGCAAGTAGGCACTTGTGCCAAACCTGGTCAAAAGCTTTTAAAATATCTAAAGCTACTACGACTGTTTCATCGGACCTCTCTAATGTGTTATTCCAAAGTTGGGTGACATATGAAAGAAGATCACCCGTTGAACGGCTCTGTCTGAGGGATCGGTTTTGTCGTCCTTTGTAGGAATAAACTGGACATTCGCCAACTTCCACGCTGAGGGAAACTCTTCAAACGACATGGAGATCGAAAAGAGTTTGGACAATACGGGTACTAGCTCGGGGTAGCATTATTTAAGGACAATAGCGTATGTTGCAATAATAAATCCGAATGTTGGTACTTTCGATGACCGAGGTCGCTTGAGTCCTGCCCTCCCAGGCATCCGAATGGGGCTTAATTTTATTCCTGGCAGATCTTGCTCTTCTTAGTCTTGATTTTGGCATTGATGAATTTTCGCCCCCTCCCCCCAGAATTCTGGGGACAGATCGACGAATCGATGTGAGAGTGTGGGTGTCTTGCCCTACTCACCTGGGGTATAGCATCTGTTTTAGAACTCGTTATTTTAAGGGTTCAGCCGTTAAAACGCCACGCTTGGCAAGTACGGGTTCGTGAGTACATAAGGAATAAAGGAGAAAGTGACCGGCAGCCCTTACCGAACTCAGAAAATTGGTGCACTAATATTAAGGAGCCCATGGTAAAGGTGGTGGTATTGCACCGGGCGGCATGGCGTATATATACACGCCTTCTACCTATGATATATATATATATAGGGTTATTTTTTTAAAGACACATGACTATCTTTCTTATTACTTCCGAAAGTAAAGTTTAATCGTTTTTTAACGTTTAATGTTACATTAGGTAAGGCAAAGAAAGGCAACATGAGTTTATATAAAATGAAGAATCGGTGAGCAGTAGACAAACCATAGGTTCGTACTGTACTATGAAATGAAAGACCGTGGTGATTATTATACAGTGTGACTCAAATGGAGAATTTTTATTAGCAATTTTTTTATAAAGAAAATTTCTACGCCACTGGATTCAGAGTGCCTCCAAATAGCTGTGACCAAAACTTTATAAAAATATATTTATTAATAACAAAGTTACAACAATTTAAAATTTGAAAACACTGCTAACAGCTACAAAAGAACACCCTGCATCAATAGATGGTCATGGAAATTATTGTTTATTTTTTAATAATTATTAGAATAAACTACCATCGGGAAAAAAATGTTTAAAGTATCATCAGTATTTATTAAAAGTAACCGAATTACATTTAACTTTACACGCAATTAAGTAAATAATAAGACCTAATATTTCCATTTAAATCTTGTTTGCCATGGAAATTATGTTACTGTTTGACAGTTGGGATATATTTCAGTGACATTGTAAATGTATGCATAATATCGGTAACATTATTTACTTACAGTTATTATTTTATTTTGTATCATGGCTGAAAGATTAAGTGTGAGGGAGAAAATTTAAATAATACTTCTTTTGGGAGACAATGGTTGAAGTGTTAGAGATGTTTGTAGACTATTTAATGAAAGACATGCAGATCGTCGTATTAGCTGCGGTACGGTGAACAAAGTAGATAAAATATTCAAGGAAACTAGTGCGGTATCAAAACGCCTTTTAAAAATTAATCCTGTGGAAAGGAGAAATAGAAATGATCAAACTCATTCTAGATCGTTTAGCAAATAACGTGGTCGAACTGGTAATCGTATAAATTATAAAAAGTAATAAAGAAATAAATAAATAAGAGTAAAAGTTCTCCAAACACAATTCGTCAAACTAACTGGAGATACTAATCATTCACCACAAATAATGCCTTTGATTCAATCGGTAGATTAACATAGGGTGGTTCATTCTTTTGATTTGCTTGATTACCACAATTTTCTGCTAGCTTACTTCCACTAAACATTTGCAATATAACACTAATAAAAATGTTCTCGGACGCCAAGTTATTTTTAATAATGGTCGGAATAACTAAACCGAGTTTTACACTAAAAATTTATCAAAATGTAAAACAATAAAAAATATACAACTATGTTTATTAAATATATAAAGTGAAAGGGTTAAATAAAATATATCTTAAAACTAATTGTAAAACCCTTAAATACCTGTTACTAAATATACAAAATCTTCTTGAAAATCCCTGGTATTATAAAAAATAATGCGGAAATGCAAACCAAGATGACGTAATCCTGGTGTAATGTTGCGCAGTATATTGCAATAACAATGTTTTTATGTTGTCAACCACACCCACACTGGAATTTTCCTTCTTAAAAATTTATCTTCATGAATTGGAATAATCCGTTTAATGCATTATCTTGAAATTCTCCAATAAAAATTGCAATCATAAAATGAAAGCGTACGCAACAATAAACTTAAATGCGTACTTAAAATGTAATTAAAGTGTAAATCGCAGTAAAAGTAAAATAAAAGTAACAGTAAAAAAACTGAACTAAAATAAAAGTGCCTGAAAAGAGAAAATGTTTTAATTTCTAGTATAATGGGTTAAAATATCTTACCATCAAATTAATGGCACTTTTCACTAAAATTTAGGTGGAAAACCAAAACAAAGTTTCCTGCTTCAATATTCATGAGGAAGTAAACAAAATGGATGCTTTCAAAGTTCGATGATGTAGTCGTGCGCGAAAGGATTTGCGCAGCAATAAGTCACGATGACGTAATGCGCGAATAAAATGATCAGAAAAAGTAATTTAAAGTGGGAATATAAACCTTTAAGAAATATATACCCTTAAGAAGATATGCAAATTAAGTTGCCTACCACATACCTATATTTCAATAATTAACATTTTCCTTATATTTACAACAGAACGAATGAAAGACCTTAAATTAAGGTATATTTTAATACAACTCAAAAAGGGTTGTTACACATTTTACAAATAATCCTAATACCAGTTTATGAAATGCCAGTATAAATTTGAACGTTCATCGAGAAACTATTCGGCGATGTCTCAAAAGAAACAATAGTAAACCTTTTAAACCGAAGTTTTTGCACACATTGCAAGAAGGCGACAAGGCAATACGTTTGGAATATTGTTTATGGACCCCAAGTAGAATATTTTAACAACAGAAGTTTTCTAAAAAATGTGTTGTTTACCGACGAAGCCACGTTCACTATAAATGGAGTAGTTTCGCTATTGGGCAGCTGATAACCCCCACTGGGTAATAAACTGTAAAAGCCAGTATTCCCAAAAAATCAACGTCTGGTGTGGGGTACTAAACGAACGAATTATTGGTCCTTTCTTTTTTGAGGAAAACATTAACGCGCAGAACTTTTTACAATTTTTAAATACCGGTTTGGGGATGCTATACACGAGATTCCAATTAATGAACGATTAAATTTACTTTTCCAGTTAGATGGGTGTTCAGTTCATTATAGCAGAGCTGTGAGACAATGACTGAATGAACATTATCCAAACCGATGGATAGGCCGTGGTAGTCCGTTAATACAGCGGCCACCGAGGTCTTCAGATCTAACAATTTTAGACTTCTTTCTCTGGGCATTGCTCACACAGAAAGTTTACAAAAGCCGCCCAAGAGACAGAAACGAGCTTTGTGCAAGAATTCGACAGGCATGTGAAGAAATTACCCCAGAAGAACTAAGGAATGTAATTAAAAACATCCGTAAGCGCTACGACAAATGTATCGTACTAGATGGAGGATTGATAGAGAGAACTAGGATGTAACATAAAATGAAGTTTAATATTTTTGTTACAGGCAAGTTTCCTATTCAGTTTTATTAGTTAATTCCGTGTCAAGTTAAACGTAATTCGGTTACTGTTATTAAATACTATTGTTACTGTAAACGTGTTTTCTCCATTGGTGGTTTATTCTAACAATTATTAAAAAAATAAAAAACAATTTCCATAGCCATCTATTGATACAGGGTGTTCTTTTGTAACTGTTAGCTTAGTGAGTTTTCGAATTTTAAGTTGTCATAACTTTGTTATTAATAAATATACTTTTATAAAATTTTAGTCACAGCTATTTGGAGGCACTCTGAATCCAGTGGGGTAAAAATTTTCTTCATAAAAAAATCGCTATTAAAAATTCTCCATTTTCGACTACTAAAAGGTATTGTAGTATGCCCTTAAAATTGGAATAAACATTTTAAATTTTGTCCCGACGTAGATCTTTTATTACTTGACATTTAAAAAAAATTGGTCGAAATCGGTTAATAACTTCAAATTTTACAGGGTATTTCCAATCTAAATGAGTCACACTGTATTACCATTATAAATACTTAACGTTGCTTTCGATAAAATCTGTATGCCAATTCCATGAAAACTTACACAGGTACATCGTATATTTAAATTAAAAATTGTTATCTCCAAAACTAATTTGGGTGGAAATTTTACTCGATAAACGCTAATTTAATAATGCAACGGTTTATCAGCAATGTAAAATTATTTAATTAGCGTACTGTTGGCCTGAATTGAACAAAAAACTCAGGTTAGAGTTAAATCAGACTTTAGAGGAGGTTTTTCCAATTGATTAAAATAAAATTGAAATGAATTGATAAAACAATTAAATAGAAGTTTTATAATGAATCGTTGGCATGTGGAAATTTTTTATTCAGGAGAGAAGGAAATGGTGACTCGACCAATAAATTTTAAAAAGGATTTGGGATTTGAAACACAGAACGGATCCATCACTGTCTGCAAAGAGTTTTGGTTTTAAAAAATATATTTGTTCAAGTGAAGACAACTGTTGTTCTTTTACTAATTTTAGCTTCTAAATAAGTTTATCCTACAAATTTTTAATTAAAAATGTAATTTAAAGTTTATTTAAAGTTAGTTATACCACGAAAAATAAATGTAGTAAAAAATTCTATTCAAATGACATTAATTTTATATATTTCAAAGTTTATTGAATAGTAACACGCCCCAGAGTACAATTACTGAAAACTTTACTCACGACTAGATATTTCTGAAAAGTAATTATGGTATAAACTTATGTTTTACATAAAATTTGAGCTAAATCATTTAAAATTATTGAAAATTGAGAGAAAACATTTTCTAAAAATAGTTTCTGTTGATAAAATGACTTAATTCAAAAAAAGGGAATGTCAAAATCACTGTAATAAGTTTTTGAAAGTAATTAAATTTTTTTAAACTTACGTAAAGTTATCTGAAATTATTAAAAAATATGCCTTAAAATGTTGTATAAATTATGTATGGTATTGAGCTCGAAGATACATTTAAATTTTTACAATTGGGATTGACGCAATTAGGTGCTATGAATTTAAGCTGTTCAATGAAAACACAAACTTCACCATTATTTCACATAATTAAAATAGATGCTTAGCTTTTGGCTTCTTAAATAGTGTATTTATATGTTTATTTTTTATATAAATTTATACGTTTCGATAACAATACAGTTGTCATCCTCAGTAGTGGTAATATCTACTACTGATGACGATAACTGTAATTGGTATGCCCTTATATAAAATGTAAATATCAAAGTACAATATGTAAGAACCCAACAGTTAAGTGTTTTAACTATTCAAGTCTAATTAAACGATGTGTTTACAAAGACATTAATTAAGTTTGCGAATTACTAACATCGTTTTAAATCTTATGACGTTATTTGGATAAATATGCTTCTCATGATCAAATTAATTGCTTTTAATTAACTGCAAATTACAATCCATCGTAATTAAAATACTTAATATCAAATTCGCTTTATTGTAGTTGTATAGATTATAATAAAACGTAATTAGGGAAGATCTGATCACGGTAGTCGACGGCATTATGTATAATTGTGTTTACCTACGACCACTGTAGAAAATAGGCAAAAACACAACACACAACCTCTGTAAATTGCTCATTACGCACGGTAAACAAATTGCACAGTTTTCGTAAACAAAACGCACAGTTTGAATATATTAAAATTTATATGTTCAATATAATGGATTTCAGTTCCTCAGAGTAGTAGCGTGCCTCAAGGAACCGTACTTGGGCCGTTATTGTTTACTCTGTTTCTTGATGACATCACATCAGTTATCACTAATCATAAATTACTTTTCGCTGGTGATATAAAAATATTCAGTGAGATACCTAACATAAATTTCGCTAGTACCTTACACAGTGATCTGGATAACATCTTTGAGTGGTGTGACCAAAATAAACTGACCATTAATGCAAAAAAATTTGAAATAGTATCGTTTACTAATAAGACAACACTTCTAGAGTACAATTCTAAATTAAATAACGATTTGATTAGGCGTAGCACGTCCTTTAAGGACCTCGGAGTCATCTTCGCCAGTAACTTAATTATTCGCAATACCAAATTTTTTTCTAATACTGATTATTTACTTGCATTGTATTACAATTTTATCCGCCCTAATTTTGAATATGCTCGCCTGATCTGGTCTCCATTATATATGCACCAAATCAGCAGTATCGAAAAAATAGAAAGAAAATTCTTAAAATACGTGTACTTTATGAAACATAAACAATTTCCAACTCGTAACTATCCATATTTAGATCCGTGAAACGAATTTGATGTACCTTCATTGAATTCACGCAGAATAAAAAACATACTTCCACATCTCTTTAAACTGCTAACAAATTTAGTAGGTGATTCAAGTAACTTAAACTTAATTACGTTCAGTGTACCTCTACGGCAGCTAAGAGACTCACATTTATGTTACATTCCAGTCGTAAAGATAAATAATTTTAGAAACAATCTTATTTATAAGATGTGTTTTTTCTACAATAAACTCTGCTCAAATGCTGATGTATTTTGCACCACACTTAATGAATTCAAAAGTATGTTAAAAACACTAAATACGGAATAGCTTATAATGTAATGATTTATATATTATTATTATTTAACTTGTTAACGATCAAATTATCTTTTTGTGAATCCATTTTAATGTTTGTTATATACATAACTAACAAGTTGTACAAATTGTTTTTGACTTTTTCATTACTCTGTAATTGGATGAAAATCCGTTGAGTAATAAATGATGATGATGGTACGTAAAAGTAAGCGGAACATTTAATAATTCTGCAAGTAGGTCATGACACTTCACGATCGCGCAATCGCCCATCAGTAGCGTAGTCATAGCAACTGTCAAATTCAAAATAATACAAAGGTGGCAGGCATGTATACTCCATGCCAGCCGGGGAGGAACCACAACCCTTACCATGGGCTCCTTAATATTGGGTCTCCGGTTTTCTGAGCTCGGTAAGGGCTGCCGGTTACCTTTTCCTTCATCCTTAATCTATTCTCATCCTTATTCTTCCTTCTCGCCCTCACTGTCTTCCTATCGGATTAAAAGTCCCAAACTAAAAAATAAGATGGCTGTGGTTTCTAGGGTAATAAATGCCGGACGTAGAATCCTGCTCCATTCGGATGTCCGCGAGGGCAGGGCTCAAGCGACCACGGTCATCGAAAGTATCAACTTTCTGATTCACTACTGCAACGTCCGCGGTATCAGGTCTAATCTTAATGCTATTCACCAACATCTTGAACAATTACAACCTGATATTTTGTTTCTATCTCCTCTGAAAGCTCCGAGTCACCCGACTTGCAATTTCCTCAATACCACCTTCACTCCAACTTGCGATATAAAGGAGGCGTATGTGCCTACATCAAGGACAGAATTGCTTGCAAGAGGGTTTCTTCCTTAGAAAATAAAAATTTTGACGTGATTTGGTTTAAACATTCTGGTCCTAATTTGTGAAATTCTACTGTTGCATTTATAGGTCTCCTAATGACAGTAACTTTCAAGACTTCTTCGCTTACCGTAGTATGAAAGTTGACTATCTCCTGGCTCAGTTTCCATCTTGCGATATCTCAATTGTAGGCGATTTCAATGTTCATAACTCTGGCTTCAGTTTTCATCTACTACAAATCCTGCTGGTCATAGTGCAGAAACATTTGCTATTTCATCTCACACAAATGATTTCTGAACCCACAAGAATCCCTGACAACCCTAACCATACTCCACATCTTCTAGATCTCTTTCTTACATCAAACCCTCTTGTTTATAAACTTCCGTTCTTTTGCCTTTAGGTCTTTCCGACCATTGTCTAATAGAAATCATTTCTACTGTACCTAATTCCACTGTTGTTCGCAAAACCGATAAACCTTGGGGTGTTTTAAGTCAGCTCGATGAAGTGATTTACGGGATTTCTTTTGCTCCACTTAATATTGGTTGCTGTAATGATAAGTTACTTGACAGTGGGACACGGTTTTCTCCGCTTCTGGTCACTATTCTGTTAGCCAGTACGTTATCATGACGCTGCAAGCTATCGTAACTGCAGCAAAGACCTAAACGATTGAGAACATTTATCAATGTCTTAGATCTATATGTTTCGTGCACAGTTTGAGCTAATCCAGTATGGAGTGGAGTTTTCCTCTTACCGTCAAAGAGCAAGTAATACACAAGTTGGAAAGCAACATCACACTTGAGTTTCTTTTTTTCCGATTCCTTATATCCAGGTACAAGATAGCTGAAGAACCTCTGCCAAAGCATTGGTCGATTTTCTTCATATTGCTTAAAGGCGATTGACAAGTCATTTGCATCGCAAAATGTACCTTTAAGACCAAAATCTAATGCCTTGCATTCTTCACGTAATTTTTCGCCACATGTCTTGATTTCATCGTTGCATCGAATTTTGTCGGCCATCCGTTGCACATCAACATTGGACGGGTATACTAACTGAGATATATTTCGTTCCCTTGGATATGCGAAAATGATGTTTTCGCCAAATTGGCCAATAAGCATACCTTTCAACTGTTTGTTTGATATTGATTTGTCAGTAAGGCAAGAATTGTTCATGTAATCCCTCATTCCAGATAATGGATAACCACGAATGCTTTGCCGGAAATTAAAGTCTTTGAGTAGTTTTTGTAATGCATCCTCGTCCGAATCACATTTACTAGCTTCAGAAACATTAAGACACTGTAGACGTTCATAACGAAGGAGATATGTGTTCATACAGTTGCGATGATACAAAAGGTCAGTAGCAAAAATTCTGTATTTATCCAAAAGTGTACTCGTTCTCTTAAATGCATCGTCTTGGAATGCGTTCCTTGCAGCAAGGAATTGTTCAGCACGGTTATCTTCTTCAATTCTAAAAAGGTTTGAATCTCTTTTAAATGATTTACAGTTACAAATTATGCAGACACATCTCGGCTGACTGAACACTTTGCTTTTCTTCCTTTATTTCAGGTTCAAAAATTCTGGTTGACTTTAAAGTGTAAGTTCTGTTACATGTCATATGGTACACAAACATATCTTGGCCGGTAACTTCAATTGAAGAACACACATTGTCGCCAATTTTTTTGGATGCCACGTTCACCTTGTCTCTACCAGTTTCTGTTCCATACACTTTTTCACGTGTTACTCGTCCACAAATTATGCACAAAGATAAGTGAATTGGCTGCTTACACGGTGAGTGTTCCCAACTTTATTCCTTTCATTCTTCAAAATCAAAAACTTCCTGTAACAAAAAGAAAACATATTTTTTTTAATGAAATGTTTCATCGTAGAACACATTCATAGCTGTAACGTAGCCATTTCAAACCGGATCGTAATGATTTTTATGAAGTTATATAGTAAATTTAATTCTATAAAAACACTTACTCTACATAAAATACTGTATCTAGCATTATTTCCATGATATCATACATCAATGATAGCAGCATAGTGCATGGTATTGGCGGCCATTTTGAAAAAATGTGACGTCACTTCGAACATGTGACCAACACGAAAAGCATGGCGACAATGTACTCTAACCAATTCAAATGAGAAAATCGTACAGGACTATAGCAGGCTCCTAGACTAATTATAATTACGCATTCATACTAAAAATATCGTCGTTGCAACGTTAAGGCCACTCCGCTGCGCGTGGTGGCCTTAAACTCGTTGCTCATGCTTTAAAGGCTCGATTATGCATTAGTGTCATAATATACTACTATGTAGTACCATCCTGCAGCTCTTTTGAATTTGCGTCTAAATAATCTTTATTCCGTAATGTTATAAGAAAATATATATATATATATATATATATATATATTGTCTGTAATACAAGGTGAACTTTGTCTAATATGAAGGTTCATCAAAATATTTAAATTATCGTTAAACATCAATGCTAGGAATGTCGTATAAAAAACCTTTATAAATCCATGGGATAGAGCGTAGATCAGAATAAAACTGTAGTTCATTAAAATTTTTAAAAGATCTATAAGTGTATAATTTGTGTTTTAAGTTATTTAACTCTATTTGAAAATTGCAATATATCAGATCGTGATCGGAAATATTTTATGCCATTTATACTACCGTCATCAGTAATTATCCACTTCCGCATTGCTAACGTGATAACATGGTTATTTATGTCAAACCTACACTATTTGAATATGACTGCATGTATTTTGTAGAAGCACCTTCAAAATTTATTAAATCAATATATAAGCCACATAGACAAAATATATCCACTGAAAGAAGAATTTCCTTAACAGTAACATCAATCTTATCAAAAAAGCGAGGAGAAAATTTTTCATCTTTATTAGTGGGTCTGTACACTACACAAGAAACAATACTATTCTAAAACGCCACTTTTATCTACAGCTGTTCAAAGTGGTCGTCTCATCTGTAAGTATAATAGAAAAATCGTTTGATTTAATATAAAAATATACCCAATATTCGTAACTGACATCAAAGCCATCTAGCAGTATAAGTACAATTAGTTATTGGAAACTTCCGCAAAACTTAAAAAAACTGTTTTCCTGCAATGCGCGCCTAAAATATTTCTCTTCGTTTAATTATTTAAACGTAACCAATTAATTTTGGATATATAAATTTAAGGCACTATAATCTAAAGAAAACAAAACTTATTGGAAAATTGCCTCTTCACTCAACGTGGACATTTCTGCACCACCAGTACTATCAGAGATATAATATAGATCTACCAATGGTTGTACGATTCCTACTATGAACAAATTTTACTCACTGAAATCACACGGTTACCTTTTGTCTACAATCACAGCTATTACCTGCAGGTTTACTAACGCTTACTACATTGACTGTATCTGCTGTTTCATCCAGTTATTAATATGCCTTTAGCAGTTGCCTCCACTAACGCTTCGATCCGCAATTCTGTCAATCACTAAAACTATCATTCCTGACCTAACGATACAAGTAACTTTTTTATATGTATTTTCGTAGACTTTTCTCAATTTATTGTTGCAATCTGAGTTGAAAATGTTGACCTTCTGTTCTTATGTACAAAAGTGTAAAATATTGAAATAATAAAACACGATCTGTTAACTTCACCAAGACATCCTTTCATACCTTTGACACAAGAAATATAAATGTATATTTTTATAGAATATCAAAGGAAACGTTCAAACATTCATACGTAAATTGGTTGAAAATGGCAAAAAGATCTTGTACAAGACTTCACCTTGATCAGAAAAAAGTTTAAAAAGGTAATAGAGGTTGTTACACTTATCAATGAAAATACCAGTTAATAAATGACGTTCTATATTTGGTAAAATTGCCTTTAATGAAGGCGATTATAGTTTGTTGTAATTGAAATTATATTTCTAAATACATCTATTAGACCCCTTTTCGTCGTAATTTGATTTTTATTCTGATAACAAACTAATTTGTATAACTAGTCTTATAGTCTTATTTAAAACTATTTTGAGACAAGTGTTGATTATTCTTCGTCAATGGCGTATTCATTTAAACAAATTCTCAAATCTGTGCTTTCAATCGGAACTGTAGTTTGAGACTAATTACATGTTTAAGTATCATAACGCAATCATGAATTACCCACGCTATTTAAAAAGATTAAATAAACAATTAAACAAATATAAAAAATGCATGAGTTTTTTAATAGTAAATAACACTTTTTGGCCTTGTTACATAAATAACTAATAAAAGCCAAACATTTGTTATTCATAAAAAATCTTAGAATTAACATTATGCTAAATAACGTTACAAAAAAATAAGGTGTAATAAGCGTTAGTTATTCTAAACTACCCGCAGGTGGCGTACTACCACACCTACGATGTATTGTGATACGATCATTTATGAAAATTACTAAGAGTTAGGTGTATGATTTAATTGTCATATTTACGAGTCATAGAATGATGGGTCAGAGGTGAACAACTGTTTACAATTCCTCTTCTATTCATTGTTTCACATTTTTACTAAGAGATATGAATAAGTAATAGTTGTACGCAGATTATTGATCTCCATTATGTGAAATTAAAAGTAGGCCTTAAATTTATTCCTGTTAGATATAACTTCATAAACACATAACTAGTGATATTTACTTTGTCTTATGACTAAGTATTGACTCCAAATCAGTATAATTTTTTTTAATTCATTATGCAGTAATTTAATAATATTCCTCTTTATACATTACAAAGGAGCACAAATTCATTTTGAACACGTTTGCGCGCCTACATTTTAGTTTTATGTGCAACAATCTTATTTCTTATAAATTAACTACATTCTACCTGAAATTAAAACCTTATCCTGTAGTTATAGTTATATGACGTGACACTGCTTCCTCTTGTTGGTATATATCTAATTGGCTAAATTGAGTTATTCGACTGTAGGTACACGTTGTACAGCCGCTCCCATTTTTCGGCCACGTTAACCAATAGGGTCAAGTATCAACACTCTTTGGTTACACTTTCGCTTTGTTTTTGTTGTTTCAAGATGGAGGACACGTTAGAAACAGATCCTAAAAGTTCTAGTAAATTATCTGATGTGGAACAACACATGACCTTCCAACCTACAAAGTGGAAAATAAAAAAAATGAAATAATTTTAATAATAATTTTTTAGGATAATTATGCATCCCCTTTTTTTAATACGTTCATAACGAATATAGTCAACATTGTAAAAACAAAAACAATAGCCTATGTCAGATGGACGTTTATAACTTCGTGTCAGATAGAAGTAAATAGACTTAAAAAAAATTTCAAAGCCACCCTCTGTAAATATATCGATTATACAGTTTGATCATTTACAATCATATTTATTTAATTTTTACACCTATTTCGCTTTATATAAAGATAAGTAATATAAAATTAATTTTTTTTTTTAAATATGTCTACAATTTCTTATGCAATTAATCGTTATTTTTATATCTTTGAAATATACAGCTGTTTCAGAAATATTTGATAATAACCAAAAACTGCTCCTAATAAGCCCCCCTCCCCTCTCACCGCCGCTGAATTTCTTCTAAAAACTACTCAGTTCGGGGAGAAATGAAAACAAGTTGGAGGGCCAACGTACTGACCTTCTGGAGTTATCGGGAATACTAACATACATCTACACACACATACACAAGTCCAAACTTTCTTATTTTAAATAGAACACCCTGCATATTATTACATTTTTGGATTCTACGCAAAATTCTAGTCATGTTTCGTGTTTAATGTCCTATACCTAACTCTCACCGTTTTTGACATATTTAAATTGTTATGTCAAAAATGACGTTTGCAAGCTCTAAAATAATTATCGATTTTTCCTATAAGGAAGCCTTTATTATTTAATTGGGGTCGGATTCCTTGTTGTCGGTTGTTATAATATTTTGATAACTATTGATACGGAGTGGTCAAAAATCAGACCGAAAATAAAATCGAAGAAACTAGCAAAAGTCAATTTTTTCAAATGGAACCCCCTATTCTTATAATTTTATCTTATTTAGCATTAAAAATAAGGGTAAGTTTGTATAAGGTTATTTATTCCGAAAATTTGTAGTTCTCGAAATATTCCCAATTTTATTTAGCGGTTTTGCTACGTATTTTAAGTTCAATTATTCTTAGTTAGCTATGACAGCGGTATTTGCAAATTTGATTAATTTATGCGCAAATAAAACTGTTCAAAAATGGAAAATAATACGTATCCAAATGCCGACATATTAAATTTCTTCTTTATTCGTGATGAGTGCAAAAAGTCGAACGTGCAGAGTTTTCAATGAAAGATTTGCGCATTTGACATCAATGAACAGAAGAAAATTTAGAAACATTATGAAAAATCATCTCAAATATGGAACAATTAATGCATAAAGAATTTTACCCAGGCCAATAACGTCAAGCGAATATAACATAATCAATGTGTTGGCATATTTTCATGTTCATCCCGAAGACTCTATTAGAGCAGCAGAATACGATTTAGGAGTTTCAAAGAATTTTAGCAAAACATGGCATGCACCCCTATAAATTAAACCTTATTCAAGCTCTTCGCCCCGGGGACGTGTCACAACGAAATGAATTCTATGAAATGATGTTGGTACGAACATAAGAATAAGGATTTTTAATAGACACAATTCTAATTTCTGGGCCACTGAAAATTCTGTCATTCGGGAGAAAATTTTTCAAATCAAACTTTGTGTAAATGTATTTGATTTACTTATGTAACTAGTACACGGGCACCCTCCCCTCCACTTTGTGTACTCGCCCACGTGGGAAGCGTATATTTTGAGGGTGGGTTCGGCTTCTTTTCGGGGGCCATCTTCAACCCTTGGGCGGAGTTGAGCCCCTAATTTGGTTGTATTAAGAGCCCTTTTGGCTGTATACCCCTTGGAGGTTAGGCAATTGCGCGTACATGCAGTGTTCTGATTGGAGGGATTAACACACGCCCGACTTTTAAATGGTATGGGGCCCTAACCTTATAAGACAAGTGCAGAAACTAGCTCTTGGGGCTTGGCCCCTGTCGTGGCCCCCTTGGTGCAATTGTATGTGGGATCTAACCTAATCTTATAAGGCAGGTGTAGGACTTCGCCCCCCGTCATAAAAATTTGTATTCTAATAAGGTGACCCTAGCCTTGTAAGACAGGGCTTGTATCAGGGTCTGCGCCCTGGTCCCCTTTGAGTTAAAATTGATTTTTAGCGCTATGTAGTTGTGTATAGACTAGCGAGTGTTTTCTCTAATAGAAGTTGATCATGCACACCTTTCTCTTTCTCTCTCTCGTTTATCCGTATCTTTCTCTCCCTTTCGGCTCTTTCTAACACACAAACAAATCAATTAATTAATTAATCAATCAATCTCAAACAAATCATGCGCGATCAAATCAATCAGATCAATCTCAATCAACCAAAATTAATCAATCATGTCTTACAGTTTGCGGAAACCAGCTTACAGCTCAAAACTGAATACATTAAAGTCTAAATTAAATATTACGTGAAATAATAAATAAATAATTTCTACCTTAATGCAATGGTGCTTTTTATATAGGCAGATTCCTTTCTAAACAGTCACCACCTATACATTCGAAAAATTATGTCTGATTTTTTTGCATTTTCAATTAAAAAAAAATGTAATGGTTTATTATTATATGCGAAATAATAATAACTACAAGTTTAAAGTCCGCGAATACGTACCAGCTATTGTAGATCTGATTTTATGACCTCATCCTATAATAACATTTAAAAACCTTTAGCGACATTTTTGTTAGCAATATCAAGTAAAACATATATTAAAAAATAATACGCATACCTTCATATGTGTTTTTCTTTCAACTATTCTAATAATAACCATATGTTGAACTGAGATATTTTTTATACAGCTCACTAAATACGTCTTCTACTTACGAACGGTTGGATATAAACTGGCTATTGTTTTCCCATCGTTAACTAATTTAGAATAATACACAAAACCTGATTACTGCAACAGTGTTTAGAATTTATATTGTACTTATAAATTTACATTAAAAATAAAACAAACGACGATAACATGATTTTAAAAAAATCATTTTCACTTTGATCGTGTAAAAGCCAGACTTCATCAGTTTTTTATATTGTGTACAAACAAAATATCACCTAGGTATTATAAACAAATAACAATCTTCAAACTGTGTTTTTATATTGTATATGTACATACAAATTGCTTTAAATCAATGAGTACCTAATTAAGTAAGCAATCAATTAACATTTTCTAGTTTTACAATGTGATTTTTGTAATATGCTTTATTATAAAGAGGTTGCATAATTATCCTCTGACATAAAAATTGTATTCTAATAAAGAACAAAGACATGTAAAGATAATAACAAAATAACAAAAGATTTTATTTAATTAATTTAACCTGTTAACATGTGCCAAGGTTATTTTTATTTTATAGAAGCGGTCGGCCTTGGGTCTTTTTTAAGTTAACATGTTTCATATAGGTAAAATTTCGCGACGCGAGGCTTTCGGCGAAGGCTGTCTCGGCGATCCCACTCCATAACCGAGATTATAAGATAGGTGTAGTGTGTAGCAACTTGTTCTCTGGTCTTTGCCCCTTGTCGTGATCGCTACTTGTTCGTAGGCCTTCGTGTATTGTCGTGATACCCTTGCCGGAAAATTTGAATTTGTATTATAATAATAAGGAGCCTAATGCTAACTTGTAAGACAGGTGTAGCAACTTGCTCTCGGGTGTTTGTCCCTTGTCGAGGCCCAAATGGCGGAAAATTTGAATTTGTATTTGTATTTAAGTCTCTGCAGGTTATGGCTGGAAATATGAATCTGTATTATAATAAGGGGTTATAATGCTAACTTGTAAGATAGATGTAGAGCTTAGCAGCTTACTTTCAGGCCCTCGCCCCTCGACCAAAAATTTGAATTTGTTTGTGACTCCATCTATGAGGGGAAATCTGAACTTGTATTATAATAGTAAGGAGGCCTAATGCTAACTTATAAGACAGACATAGGGCTTCGCAACTTAGTTACTTTCGGGTCTTAGTCCCTGGCCTTTTGGCGGGAAATTTGAATTTGGATTTGTATTTAAGTGTTTACACTCTGATTACTTATTGCGAGAAATTTTAACTTGTATTCTAATAAGAGACATATTGATAGCTTATAAGACAAAACATAGGAACCTGTGTTAGGGCCTGCGCCCCCCGTATAATAACATAAATAATACAAATACAAATTCAAATTTTCCGCCATTGGGACCTCGCCAAGGAACAAAGCCCCGAGAGCAAGTTGCGCAGCCCTAGACCTATCTTACAAGATAGCATTAGGCTCCTTATTATTATAATAATAATGACGTTCAGTGGTGTCAAATGTAAAAATCTTTCATTGAATACTCTGCACGCTCGACTTATAATCCTGTTGCACTCACCATGAATGATGAATAAATTTAATATGCCGGCAAAAAAATACGTATTATTTTCCATTTTTATTCGCGCATCAACTAATCAAAACGTTGATCATTAATAATTTTCAAATGGTAACTGACAGCTACATAGTACATACATCTCTTTAGAGTCTGATTAAAATTCGTAGCAAAATCGCCAAATAAAAATATTACATTGGCAATATTTCGAAAGCTACATATTTTCGGAATAAACAACGTTATACAAACTTACCCTTATTTTTAATGCTAAATAAGATAGAATTATAATTATAATAGGGGATTTCCATTTGAAAAAATTGACTTTTGCTAGTTTCTTCGATTTTATTTTCGGTCTGATTTTTTGACCATCAAAATATTATAAAACCTCTATTAAAGGATGTACTCTCCAACCCCAATTAAATAATAAAGGCTTCCTTGTAGGAAAAATCGATAATTATTTTAGAGAATTTATAATAAAAATTTAAATATGTCAACAACGGTGAGCATTAGGTATAGGACATTAAACACCACATTCACAAACGCGCACATGCACACACGCACACACGCACACACGCGCACACGCGCGCACACGCACACACGCACACACGCATACAGGCGCACACGCTCACACGCACACACGCGCACACGCACACACGCACACACGCACACACGCACGCACACACGCACGCACACACGCACACACGCACACACTCACACACTCACACTCACACACACACACACACACACACACACACTCACACACACATACACGCACATACGCGCACACGCACACACGCACGCACGCACACACGCACACACCCACGCACACACGCACACACGCACACACGAACACGCACACACGAACACACGCACACACGCACACACGCACACACGCACACACGCGTACACGCACACACGCGTAAACGCGCGCACGCACGCACTCACACACTCACACACTCATACACACACACGCACACACACGCACACACGCACACACGCACACACGCACACACGCACACACGCACACACGCGCGCACGCGCGTACGTACGCACGCACGCACAGACGCACACACACGTACACACAGACGCACACACACGCACGTACGCCCGCACGCACTCACGAACGCACGCACCTACTCACGCACCCACACATACACCCACACCCACACCCACACCCACGCCCACACACACCCACACCCACGCCCACACACACCTATTTGAATGTATGTAATTTATTTATGTAATTAAATAATAATTTAATAATGTTTGGAAATGTACTATGAATAGGTATATAATGTACTGTTAACGTAACTCAGAAAGCACATTCTGGTTCTTAAGTCAAAATCTATTGTATTTTACATTTAACACATTTTGATTTCCAATCAAATGGTTTTCACTGATATAAATATTAATTAACAATATTTCAATATACTGAGCTAAGTCCTGGGAGTTACTATTTGCATAGCTGATCTAATTTACGCGCTTCAATAGCTAAGATTTCATCAGCATCCGACCCTGATCAGACGCGTTTTGTATTTTTTGATTTCATGTGGTACGTGGATATATTCTGTATGTTATGGATAGTTACATAGATCCAGTGTTCCCGATTTTCAACTGATCTAATATGGTTCGCGCAATACTTTTGATGGAGGAAGAAACAATTTATTTTTTAGTCTCTTTGGGCACCCTCTGTGCTTCCCAAAATAGATTGATAATTTATTGTCTCAACATACTAATCCTGGCAAAATTTTAATTCAACTAATCGATATGTTTGTAATATAAAACAGAAAACGTAGGAATATTTCATATCAGAGCCCCATATTGACGGAAGGATAGATCCTTTAAAGTTAATCGGATACCGTCTTTTTTTTCACACCTATCGCAATACCATTTGCATGTAATATATGGTATGACTACCAACTGATTTGACAAAATCAGGTTGGTGGTCTTAACTTATTTTTGCGCCACCCTATATACAAAATTTTACTACTAAAAAAACGCAGTCAAAAATAAAAATCAACGTGTCCGAGTGTTTCTCAAAAAACTAGACCCTTGAACTTTAAATGAATTTAGACATAACTTCTTGATTTCATTGCTTATAGGTGTAAATGACCAAACATTTTGGAGTTTCAAAAAGATTTTTTAAATTCAGTCCTGCTGCATTGGAAATGAATTTTCATCATATTTTTAATTTTTTTAATTCCAAAGCCGCCCCCCGGTGGTGGTTCTAAAACTATCATCGATTAGATTTAGGAATCTATGCCTACAACATTTCAAACAATACATTGTTTACTAACAATACTGATTGTCATTTTATAGTCAATTTATACATATTTCAAAGTGTATTCTGTTCTTTCTGTAAGAAAGAATTTATCTTGTAAAGTGCTATGGTATTGGGGATGTTTCGTACAGGTATGCAATTCAACTATTCAATGAAAAACATCCAGATGTACACATTACGGGTAATGGAATAAAAAAATTAATAAAAAAATTCGATGAGACGGGATCTGTTGAAGACAAACAGATATCGAAAAAGGCATACCGTGAATGCGTTCATTATTCGAAAATCACAGGTTAAGTTTACGATCAGCGGAGATTGGTTTTAGCAAAAGCCACTTAAAGAATATATTCAAAGAAAACAAAATTATTCCCTTTAAACCAAAATTTATACACGCCTTAAAAACTTGTGATTATGTCATTAGGCTTGATTTTTGCGCAAACATCGGTGCAAAAATTATGGATGTCCGTTTTTTTCACTATAATATTTTATTTTCCGATGAAGCAACGTTTACGACAAATGGAGTTGTTTCATCCCAAAAGTGTCGATAGGGTAGTGAAATCCTCATTTCAGGATTCAACGTAAAGGCCAATTTCTTAAAACGGTAAATGTTTGGTGTGCTGTTTTACCAGACAGAATAATGGACCATATTTTCTGGATAAGTCATTAAATCAAGAAGTGTATTTGGATTTGCTAGACAACTTTTTATTACCAGAATTAGAGAACTTTCCCTTAGAGCAAAGACGTAAAATGTATTTGCAGCATGATGGCTGTTTGTCACATTCGACTTTGCTAATAAAAGGATGGATCCATATTCATTCCGGCCTGTTCTCCCGACTTAATAATTTTGGATTTTTTCTATGGGGCTACCTAAAACAGAAAGTGTACCAAACAGATATTAACCACAATATTGAATATCTTAAACAAGCAATCATTAATACCGTAGATGAAATCACCCCGGGCATGCTAAGAAATGTATATAAGGAATTTTAAATTACAGTTGAGAGATGTTTTGAAGTTGCTGGAGGCTACATCGAACAGTTGTTCTTTTTACTACAAGGAATGTTCGGTTACTAAGGTACATTTGTGAATTACAGACAGATTACTTTATTTATAAAAATCAAATACACAATAAGTAAAAGCGCGAACTTTTATCCACTTTTCACCGTAATCACCGTCAATGTAGAGGCACTTATCGTAGCGAGGCACAAGCTTCTGTATACCCTCCTCGTTACAGGTACAATCCAAACTTCTAAAAAACTGCCTTACTTCATATTGAAGTTCGTCGTCGTTTTCAAACCTTTTACCCGACAAATGAGTTTTTAACGACCCAAACAAGTGAAAATGAGAAGAAGCCAGGTCTAGAGTATGAGTCGGATGGACAATAACTTCCCAATTATGTTTCTGAAGCCAGACCTTCGGCTGAGTTGAGGTGTACGGTCTTGCATTGCCATGCAACAACCTGATTCCTTTCGTCAACCTTCCTCTTCGTTTCTGTCGAATGGCTTGGTGTAGTTTTTCGAGAGTCTGACAATAAATATCACTGTGATTCTCGTTTTCGGTGGTAAAAAATTTGGAGTAAATTTTGATTGGAACTGACATTTTGCGACTGTCACTGAGCACGTTGTACATAACCTAAAACAATGACAATAGCCACCTATGCAGTACATATGCACAATCTAAAATGCGTGCAAGTTTTACCTGATCGGAGCAAATATACCTTAGTAACCGGACATGTATGTTTTCTTTTTTTTTAATTATTTTTGTTATTGACTACAAATAGATGTTACTGTTAAATGTCATTGATTAGATAATTACAATAATAAACAATTTGAATAAGAAGAAGAACAAAAATTCACTAATAAATTTGACAATAATGACAATCAATATTGTTTGTAAACAAATCACAATGTATTGTTTGAAATGTTATATTCATAGATTCCTAGATCTAATCGATGATAGTTATCTTAATGAAGATTACCGTTTTATGAAATTGTGCCGATTATTTTCAAATTTTACAGTTATTATTATTTTTCGATTCTGAACAGCTTTTCATAACAAAATTTTGCTCTATGATACACAAAAAAAGGTACTTTACCTGCAAAGAAAATAGTTTTTGCCCCATCACCAAGGCGGCTTTGAATTTACAAAATTAAAAATATGATGAAAGTTAGTTTCCAATGCAGCGAGGCTGTATCTGAAAAAATTGTTTTGACATTCCAAAATTTTGGTTATTTACACCTATAATGATCTCAATTCGTGGATACAGTGTACCGGGTGGCCAACTAAGAACGGCCGTCGGCCATATCTCAGGAATGGATTATAGCACAGGTTCGGGAAAAAATTTTATAACAAAAGTGGCCTCGTGAAACGCCTGGAAATTATTTTCAGAATTGTAGGTCCACCGCTCGAGGGCGTATTTGACATTTTAAAAAGCAAAATTTTTCAGAATGTACTCAATTAAGGGGCATATTAAATATTATAATCAGCTTCCTCGACAAATTCTGCATATTTTTTATTTGACAAGTTTTAGTCTATCTCTTCAAATAAGGAGTGGGGGAGTGGGAACCTTGTTACGAAAAAACGCCTTTAATTCAGGTTCTGCTTGACCGATTTTAATAAGCTTGATGTCGTTTGAAAGAGCTTTTGTTAAACAATAGAAAATTTGTAAATTTGAAGCAATCTGATTAATAACATAAATGCTGGAGGGCGCTGTTTAATATTTTTTTTATATTGTGTTTTCTCTTTACAATTTTAAATGGAACCATAAAAATTTAAGTAGGTCTTTAAAAAGTAGACTAAATTAGTAATAAAACAGTGAAAACTGCAAGGCGATATCTTTTTCCTATCCTGAGATATCGTAAGAAACAAGTAAATGGCGGGAATTGTTCTTCCAACGTCTAGTAGGCTAGTTCGCTTTAACGGAAATTATTAAATTTAGCCTGGATGAAAAGATCTTACATTGGTCTGCAGTAATTTAAACTGTTATCATACTAATGTTATGGTTGCCGCTAGGTTACCCAAATGTAATGCTGTCACTACTAACAATGAGAACAAATTATAAAATAATAATGTGATGAATCTAACAATTAAAACCTTAAATAAATAACTACGTAATTAGTGTCGTCCTAGCTGTTCGAAATGTCGTCCATCATTTTCGATGCATGAAATCAATCACTGACGGGTGGAGAGAACAGCAGTTCCAATTTCTGTCCTTGAAATACTTCGTATTGTCTGTCGTATTCTTTCAATCATGTCAGCTCTTGTTGTGGGTCTATCGGCATAAACGAGATCTTTTATTCGCCCCCACAAATAAAAATCTAAACAAGTTAGGTCTGGAGACCTTGGTGGCCAAATAAATAAACTTCCACGTCCTATCCACCTTTCAGGGTATGATTGATCTAAGAAATTCCGAACATCTCTGGAATAATGTGCCGGGCACCCATCATGTTGCAAGAACATGTCACGACGAATGGCCAAGGATATGTCTTCTAAAAGAAGTGACAATTCGTTGCTTAAAAAATCTAAATATCTTTCTCCATTCACAGTCTCATTAAAAAAAGGCCCAATTATTTCTCCACCTAGAATCCGGCACCACACATTTACAGACCAACAACCCTGATGTTGGACCTCCTGCACCCAGTGGGGATTCGTTTCAGACTATCAGTATGAAAAGTAGCCTCATCTGACATAATTCGTGAAAGTATTTCAGGTTCGTCGTGTATCATATTTGAGAGCCAGTTGCAAAAATCCAACCTGGTATCGAAATATTGAGCATTCAAACTATGGTGTAGGACCATGTGATATGAGTGCAATCTAAAATAGTATATATTATAAAGTAATCAGATCAATAGGACACATTGAAGTCCTTCGTTGTTAGTAAACAAAAAAGGACTTTAAATGCATTAACTCTCGTAATGTTATTACAAATTTTTTTCACCCGGCCTCTCATTATTTTTTATTATTAGTACCTTTTTACTTTACTTTGCCTCACTTAATTATCATGTTGTTAGTTAAAATGTATTCACATAGCATAAGATAATTTTATTAAATAATTTTTTGTTTTATTGAAACTGGACATAAAATGACGACAAATACATTAGTCATGTTGTCACAAGTTAACTTTGATGTAATGACATTTTCGGTATGATAAAAATGAGAAACATATAACGACAAACGAAAAAAATTAAAACATTTTTATCATGGTAATACCGAATAAAACATGCATTAATAAATAAGTAGTCACCTGTGTTCTCTTAAAATATTTTGGACGGTGGTTCGACATATACCGAAGTCTCTAGCTATAGCTCTGGTGCTTGAATGAGGGTTAACATTTACATACGCTAAAACATCAATAACATTTTCCTCTGTTCTACCTCTGCGTTGTCTTCGGTACACAGGAAGATTCACATTTCCAGTAGTATGCACACGGTGTGCGAGTCGGAGAAAAACTCTTCTGCTGTGATGCCGTCCGTTTGGGTACTGCAGTGCATACACTCTAGCAGCAAGGGTTGCATTTCTCATACATTCAAAATAAACTGCCAACATATCAAATGCTTCTTCATTTGTAAGAATCATTTTGGTACGAAAAAATAAATAAAGTCTATTAAATGCAACACGATGAATAATTTTTGACATATGCGTGAAAATCATAGCTTGCTTGTTTTCAACAGGGAATTTATTTTATATCTTACATGTCCCTCTTTACTAATTTTGTTGTCATCAATAAATCGTAATTCATATTTTAAACTGTATTTGTTGTTGCTGGGCAAATATCGGTTTTTATTGATACTTTGTGCTTTTGATTTACTAACACATCGCTTGAAAATAAGTATAACATTCTTATATAATTAAAAAAATGTTAGATTTATCACATTATTATTTTATAATTTGTTCTCATTGTTAGTAGCGACAGCATTACATTTATCTATTATATATTTATATTATTAATCTAGCGGCAACGATAACATTAGTATGATAACAGTTTAAATTACTGCAGACCAATCTAAGATCTTTTCATCCAGGCTAAATTTAATAATTTCCATTAACGCGAACTAGCCTACTAGACGTTGGAAGAACAATTCCCGCCATTTACCTGTTTCTTACGAATCTCAGGATAGGAAAAAGATATCGACTTGCAGTTTTCACTGTTTTATTAAAAATTTAGTCTACTTTTTAAAGACCTACTTAAATTTTTATGCTTCCATTTAAAATTGTAAAAAGAAAACACAATATTAAACAGCGCCCTCTAGCATTTATGTTATTAATCAGATTGCTTCAAATTTACAAATTTTCTATTGTTTAACAAAAGCTCTTTCAAACAACATCAAGTTTATTAAAATCGGTCAAGGCGTTTTTTCGTAACAAGGTTCCCACTTTCCCCCACCCCTTATTTGAAGAGATAGACATTACGAAGTATTTCAAGGGCAGAAATTGAAACTGCTGTTCTCTCCACCCGTCAGCGATTGATTTCATGCATTGAAAATGATGGACGACATTTCGAACATCTAGAGCGACACTAATGACGTAGTTATGTATTTAAGGTTTTAATTGTTAGATTTATCACATTATTATTTTATAATTTGTTCTCATTGTTAGTAGCGACAGCATTATATTTAGGTAATCTAGCGGCAACCATAACATTAGTATGATAACAGTTTAAATTACTGCAGACTAATATAAGATCTTTTCATAAATTTAATAATTTCCGTTAACGCGATCTAGCCTACTAGACGTTGGAAGAACAATTCCCGCCATTTACCTGTTTTTTATTATATCTCCGAATAGGAAAAAGATATCGATTTGCAGTTTTCTTTGTTTTATTACTAATTTAGTCTAGTTTTTAAAGACCTACTTAAATTTTTATGCTTCCATTTAAAATTGTAAAGAGAAAACACAATATTAAAAAAATATTAAACAGCGCCCTCTAGCATTTATGCTATTAATCAGATTGCTTCAAATTTAAAAATTTTCTATTGTTTAACAAAAGCTCTTTCAAACAACATCAAGTTTATTAAAATCAGTCAAGCGGAACCTAAATTAAAGGCGTTTTTTCGTAACAAGGTTCCCACTCTCCCCCTCCCCGTATTTGAAGAGATAGACAAAAACTTGTCAAATAAAAAATATGCAGAATTTGTCGAGGAATCTGATTATAATATTTAATATGCCCCTTAATTAAGTAAATTTTGAAAAATTTTGCTTTTTAAAATTTTAACTGTCAAATACGCCCTCTAGCGGTGGACCTACAATTCTGAAAATAATTTCCAGGCCTTTCTCGAGGCCACTTTTGTTATAAAATTTTTTTTTCCGAACCTGTACTATAATCCATTTCTGAAATATGGCCGACGGCCGTTCTTAGTTGGCCACCCGGTACAAGGCACACCATACTTTTCGGATACTTTTTATTTTGGAATATTTACGTAAGTTCTGGTTATTTGCATTAAAAGTATGATAAGTAAGCAATTATCATTGATTAACTTTGTTAATCAATGCAGTTATTTAGGTAACCTTTTAAACCTTTTAAACTGTACCAAAATCATCACACCCAATGGTTAATAATTAATTATGTACATATGAGTACCAATGTGAATATTAACACTTTTGATAATTTAACCATAATTTTTAGTAACAACTCTATCACAAATTAATTATACAGCTCTACTAAAATCCAATTCAAACTTTCAAAAATGAGACTGAATTGGAGAAACAATCCCTTTTAAGTCGATACCACAATCAAAATTTGAAGTTTATTCAATGACAGTTTATCCTGTCCAACATAAATTTTGTGTAACAGGGAAGTAAATAGAACACGTAAAGCTCTTAAGAAATAACATCTATCACCGTTTCGTAAATTTTAAAACGTTTGAGTTTGAAAAGCCACAAGCAGTTTTAAGAGACAAGTGTTATTTTAGGGTTACACTGATAGGAGACATATTGCTAAAACGTATTCAAAGCTCCCCTATTCCTTTATAAAATGGTTTGTTTAGATTGTAAACATAAAAACAACTTCTTACAAATCGAATTTTAATAATGAAAAGTTTTTGCTTCCGCGTGCTCGAATTATTTTTAGAAATCGAAGAAAATTGTAATATGGTTTGATCATAATATTTTGACGTGCGTTCTTTTGTTACAGTTATCTTCACTTTAATAATAATACTTATATATTTTTAGGAAGTTATTCTGCGTATGCATAGTCAAATAGAAATGCTAAACTAATATCTACAAAAAGAAGTTTCATTTGTCTGGCGTTAGAAATAATTTTAAACTTAAGTATACTTGAGACTAAATTGCATTAAACGTGCTCGATTTAGAATTTGTCTGATAGAGTCTTATGCAAACATCGATTTTAATTAAAGAATAATTGGCGTAGCGCACTCTTTAATATTTAATAAAATCTTGTTTACTTTTAAAATTAATAAATAGTTTAAAGCTGTATTGGATGATTATGGCGACAATAAAACACTATAATATTACTAAGCCAAATAAAAAACATTTTATTACAATTAAATACTGCCATGTTGGAATTTTCAGGTACAATTTTTTCGTGGGTATGTAAGAGTGCATTTTTTGACATGTGAATTCTAAAAAAGAAATCAAGAATGTTAAGATTTGAGTAACGTTGATATTATTTTCGATTAACTTTCACGTTTTTCTAAATTTCATTAACGATTGTTGGTTTACTATTTTGAATTTAATTAAAAAGAATGAGCACATTTATGCAAATTTTAACTTGTGTTTGTACTTTACCAAATATTATCACATTCAAGCGTAAGCTAATGTTACGGTTAATTGCTACATTTTCGTATTCTAAATTTATTGTTTGGAGATCATTTAGTTATTGTGGCATTAATTAAAACTATTAAGCTTATTTATGTAAACCTTATCGCCACTGTTCAATTTGATGTGAACCCTAAGAACTAAAATTTCAATTTGAGTTAGCATCTTAACCATTTGGTCTATTATTTTCATCATCTGTAATGACATGGAAACGCACTTTGTCTATATTGATTTCTGGACTTTTGTTATCGATTTTGAGTTTATTCTAAGTGTGAATGTTTGAAATCATTTTTCAGTTAATTTTTACTTTTCGACGACCTGTGACCTTCACCATTGAGTTAGCTTGGTAACCCGCATACGCTATGCCTAGCGTAAATTAGCCGTATAACATGAAATATTATATAATTTTTAGTAACGATTAATAACTAAACGCTTAATTGACTAAGTATTATTAAACAGTCTTGAAAAGGACAAATATAACTCAATAGTAAATAAGAAAATAATCCTCCAGATTCTTTACCAAAGTATATCTTAGAAACAAGTTTTTTTGAGAATCTGTCTATTTTCATAATTCTCACTCTCTTGTTATATTACTACTGATAATAGGCAGTAGTAAAGCAGTTCTGAAATAGAAATGTTATATTGCGGAAAGATTTTATTAATATATTCAATAGTTTCTCTTTTAAAGACACTTTTGTGTACTGTGAAAGAACTGACCATGAGGCTGTGATACACGCGTAAGATAGTCGCGATTGATACCGAGCTGGTAGAGGAGTGGTGACACAACCTGCTTAGCATTCGGGAAGTAATGCGTTCGATTCCCGTTACCGTCTACCTTGTATAAGGTGTTTTCAGGGGGTGTTCCTCATACACATATAGCGGCATGATCACTGCGTCTATGAACACCATGTATGTATGCTGGGAATCCACGACTGTTGGCTGAAGGAGCTTGGAAAGCTCAAACAGCCCGCCCTCCTTCTTGGGGAGGAAATGAAATACGTGACCTTTCCTTTCCTGTCCTTTGCGATTGAAAAAAAATTGTAAAATCTGATTTAAAATACACGACTTTTGTTCAAAAAGATAAGACATAAATATTTTTAATTATAAACGTAAACCGTGAAAGTTTTCATTTTCATGTTATTTCTAAACGCCGTGTATATTAAATTTGTAGAGCAAGGTCGGCCAAGTAGAAAAACAGGAATTAGGTTCGAAACAGTATTAAATTACTGGTTAACAATTCGAAAACGTTACTAAAACAGCATGGACTGGTGACTGGATCGATGCAATAGCGCCTGTGTCAGAAAGTAAGGTTGAGGGTGGAAGAATCCTCAACATCAACCATTTTTTTAAAGCAGATTCTCGACGACAAAGTGCATAAGCAATCCGATTGCATTATAGTGAATATGAAGATTATTCAAGGAAAACGGAACGGACTCCATAGTGATTTACCACATGTACCAAGTGTGTGCCAGAATAAAAACTATCACTGCTGAAGACACTAGCAATTAATTCAAGTGCTGTTGTAAGTGTAATATCAATTGATTTAGCACATACTAATTTAGAAGCAATGCACGCTACGAGGACTGTACCATCAAAAATCCAATCATAATTTACTCGATAATACGAGCACAAACGTTCTTGGATTGAAGCCATGGATAATTGCAAAAAGAAGTTGCCCAAAAGTTTTGACTGTTGGATTGGTATACCACTAATATTGTAATTGCAGATGGAGCTTTGAGTAGCCATAAATAAAGACGATTGTGCTTAAGTATTTATTATAAAAACATGGGTAAACGTACAGAATTGTATTATTAATTGTAAGGTTAATTAATGAAAAAATTGACCGGATCGTTAATCAAATAATAGAAAGCCTTGAATCCATAAAGTTAACTTCAGCTGCGTTTTTAGATATAAAGCAAGCTTTCGACAAGGTCTGGCACACAGGCTTGCTTTATAAGATAAAATTGCACTTCCCAAGTCCGATCTTTCTAGTCATAAAATCCTACCTCGCTGAGAGATCATTCCAGTCGTGATAAATAGCTCAACCTCAGATTATCACCAAGCCCCAGCAGGGGTGCCCCAAGGAAGTGTTTTGGGACCGTTACTCTACCTGATTTATTTATATGAGACGCCAACCACGCAGGATACTTCTTTTGCCATGTTTGCTGACGACGTGGCCATGTTATCAACCAGCGACAAGCCCGCAGTAGCTGCAGCTCGTCTACAGCATCACCTGAATCTACTACAAAATTGGACTCGCAAATGGAGAATAACAGTAAACAGTGAGAAATCAGTTCAAATAACTTTCACTAATAGACGACTTGATTGCCCTCAAACTACTTTCAACAATATTGCAATTCCAATCAAGTCCGAAATCAAATACCTAGGAATGCACCTTGATGCAAATCTCAATTGAAGACTGGATATCAAAAATAAAAGAAAACAAATAGAAATAGTGAAACAAATGTATCGGTTAATCGGAAGACGTTCGCAGCTATCTCTATCAAATAAGTTATTACGTTATAAAACAATTCTAAAGCCCATTTGGACTTACGGTGTCTAGCTTTAGGACTACGCAAAAGCATTCCATACAAAAATACTCCAAAGGGTCCAATCGAAAACCCTTCGCATAATGACTGATGCACATTGGTATGTAAGTAATGAGACCATCCACACTGACCTGAAGATCCCATATGTAGCATCCGAAATCCAACGACTTGCAAAATCATACACCCACAACTTACCGGGACATGAAAACGACCTCATAAACCAGCCAACTCTTGCAAGAAGGCTCAAGCGTAACTGGCCTTAATTCACTAAGCGATTGTACTCATCACCTAGGTAGATGGCAATGGGTTGATCCTAGACTATGCATGTATTTTATATACGATCATATTTACTTATTCCTCAATTGTATAATATGAGTAAATTGTAAATATGCAAATAAATAAATAAAATGAAATAAAAAATAAAATATTTTGTGAAATAAAATCAGTATGATAACACTAATTCACCACCAATACAGTGCTTCAGAAAAGTAACGGATAAATTTTATAAAATTGTTGACTAAATTATTTCAGAAAAATTCTCGATTACGTAATTTTCAACCCCACACCCTTCAGCCCTAAGGGGTAGCAACACCAAATTCAAAAATTCAAATGGCAAAGAATACAACAAATATTGTCAAAATACTCGCGCTGGCGTTGTTGAATTCACTATAGCAATGTCGTGGAAACAGTTGCAACTTGTTTATTACTGTCCATATTTAAAAATTAGTGGATTTGGTGTGTTCTTTTTAGCGTTCTTGAAACCATCTAGACATTTTCAAACTGATATGTGTGTGAGAGTGGGCGTACCCAATTTTAATAAAATTTACTTTAAGATACCTCATTTCTGTCAACGTGTGTTTAACACGTTGACGCCGACGTGAACACCGGTAGCGCGTTCCAACTTTTACTGATATCCGTCGGTGGCCACCGGTGGTACACTGGTCAATATAGTTTCCATGTGTTCTAAATTCTTACGATTTAAAGAGAGGCTTGCGATATATACCACCGGTGGCGCACTCGGTCATAAGTGTGATAGTCATAGGCAAATAAAGTAAGGGTATTGAAAAGTTTTATTTCGAAGCGAACAGGAACATTTTAAATGATAATACAACTTTATAGTATATTAAGTATTAAGAACAGTAAGGACAGTTTACCAATCGACGACAATGTTTCGCGACTGAGCGAAGCGAAGTCGCCAATATTGGAGGAGATCGGTAAACTCCTTACTGTTCGAAATGCTTATGCTATTTTTTGTGCGATCAACAATACAGTTGATGGCAAAATGTAGGCAAAACACATTTTATTTTATCTCAAAATTGCTTAAAAGATGACCACAAGCCGAGCCACAAGCGTATGTATTGTTTCCTTAGTAACCTGAATGTTAACGTGACTGTTGTAAAATAATTGTGTCAGAACATCAAGGTTATGAATTTCACTTACTGTTCGCTGAACGGTAAGTAAATTACTTACCGTTCAGTTAGACTCATTAAACAGAAAACGCCACCTACTGTTGTCAAAACAGTGACAGTAAGTTGACAAATATGAACGATCGCACAAAAAGTAATATTATTTATGATTTTCGTTAAAGCATTGCAGGCACATTGCCAGCGTTTCGGGGCAATCTTCGCAAAATCTGCAAACCCTTTTAGCTTTATTTCTTGCTTCTTTGGCACCGATTTCTCTTTGAAGTTTTTTGTATCATGAAATGCACCTCTTTCTGCTATTTCTTTCCGTTTCTTCATGTTTTCCCAATCTGTGATGAGCTATCGCACTCAGGCACGTGCCGAGAAGTAGTTCAAAGAACATCTCTTTGTACCATTTGATGGTTTTTCTGAGAGAAGTATAATATGCCAACATTTGATCTGTTACGTCTACACCCTTTTTAGCTTTGTTATAGGCTAAAACAACAAGAGGTTTAAAAACATCTTCCCCCCTTTTGTTCTTGCAATTCAGGCATGTACAGTGCTAATCATTAAGACATGGCGTTTGTCAACTCATTTAACCACTCGACTTCCGTGCTGGTGCTGTTGCGCATAAATTTCCCCTTTCCTAAGTTTTTTTGAATTGACGCCATTTGGGTTCTCAAAGTACCGCAAAACATAAGTTTTAAAATCCAGAAGATCTTTGCATAACGTTACACTGGTATAACCATTATTGACGTACAGTGTCCTTTCCTCATTTAGAAGTCCTTGTAGTAAATTCATACGGACATTGTAGGTATGACGATGATCATTAGTAGGTCCATCTTGACTATTTTTTCCACCATGTATTCGAAGATCATACGTAAAACCTTCCGTAGTACAGATTTTACAAAATTTAACTCCATATTTATGAGATTTCGCCGGAAGATAATGACGAAATAGCAATCTCTCATCGATAACAATGCTCTCATTAGGGCATACTGTTTATTTGAATTGGTTACAAATAAGTCCTGTAATATTCCTTGCTTTGTAAAGTCTGTCCCCATTCGCGTGAAGATTTTCATTATTGGACAAACGAAAGAACTTCAATATACAGTCAAATCTGTCACGCTTCATTGTCCTTTGAACAAGCCTGTTGACATACATTTCATGATGACCAATATAACCGCGTTGTTGGTAAATGGTCTATGTCCATTGTCATGAGAATAGCCAAGAATTGTTTCATTTCGTGATGATTGGTTTCCTTCCATTGACGAAATATAGAGCGACAACGAAGTTGACGTAATGAAATATACTGCAATACGTAACGATTTGTCGCAGTACCCATAATTTCCAACGCTTCGTCAGTAACAAATTGTCTATATAGAGCACAGGGTTCTGTTAAGTCCAAAGAGTCCACTTTCAATCTACCCTGCCCAGATAACTCCTCTTCCGCGTCATTTTTTTTTTAATGCTCACTTTAATTTTCATACTCACTCGCCATCACTTCCAGAACCAGGAGACAAAGCATCACGTCTATTTCTATTTGCATCATGATTAGAAGGTATATACGATTCAGCAGGATCCTCGTAATGTTCTGATTTTTCGGACAAATTTTGTGCACCACCCATTGCCGAATGCATAAACTGGTTAAAAATTATTCACTTGAGCGCAGTGAAGCACCAGTGGTACACACAAACAAATTTCAGGCCTCATTGTTGGATCACCTGAATTCACTGTCAACTTCAACGTGTTTATAGAAGTTACTACATTTTGTAAATATCTCGATAACGATTAACGTGTTGAAGAAAATCAAAAACGACTGTATGTCAAAAAGTATATTCAACTTTTTTTAGGATAATTCAATTTTAAGTAAATTGTTCTTATACAATTTTTCATACAAAACTGAATAAGCCTTCAAAATCAACTTAATTAATTGAACGATTTGATAAGTGTATAAAAAAACATTATAGTTAGTATGGCCATGATATTCATATTTGAATTTGCTTAATTAGTTTAAAATGTATACGTCATTTTGTTCAATAATTTATATGAATTAATTATAATATATATATATTATATATATATATAATTATATGTTAGTATTGCCATGTATATTCATACATTATTCGAACAACTTGTGTTTATTAACGTGAAAATATACAATATTCAACGTCACTTATATGTTCAAGAATGATATTTATAACGTTGAATATTTATATTACTATAATATATATATATATATTATATATGATATATATATATATATATATATATATATATACAGGGTGAGTCAGTTTTTTGTAGACAAACTTTAACAGGAGATAGAACACATGTTTCTAAAAAGAAAAGTTCCTATAAACATATGTCATAGAAGGCTTCGTTTCCGAGATACAGATTGTTAAATATAATTTTTTTTTCTCAAATTTCCATTATAACTCATAAACGAATGCTTAGATTTTTTTCATGTTGGGGGGATAATGTCTATTAATTAAGGTGCATAAAATAAGCGATAATAATGTTCACAAACTTGCACAGTGGCGGAGTGGAGGGGGTGCTCAACCCCTTTCATAAACAGAACTTCTACGCCAATGACTATTTTTTAAAAGAACTGTTATTTTCATTATGTACATACAGTTTAACAAAAATAATGTACCTTCTTCTGTTTCGAAATTCCTGTGCGTTTCCGAGTTATATTGATTTTTAGTGTTTGATGTGGTACTAAGTTAAGTAATGTGCTTTATGTGAATAATTGAATATAAAGTTTTTAATAAAAAAGATATAATAAAACATTTAGAGCCATTTTAGTACCTAACGATCGTTTCTTTAAAATTTCAAATACATTTTCATTTATAAATAGGTAGGTTATCGGTTTTTTTTACTATCCATTGTTATTATCCTCGTATAAAAAGAAATGCATAATTATTATTGTTATGCGGTCAATACTTTCTGTATAATTATGTATGTATTAATTTCGCCATAAACATGTATGTAGTTTTTAAGTGAGATTCTAATAAGTTATAGACCGCTACTCACTTGCTCTCATTAAAGAGCCGCCACTGTATCAAGCCATACTCAAATACGAGACTTTTGTAAATTGAAATCTGTTTAATACACTAATTTTAACAATCCTTATTTATTATTGTAACAATCCTTAATTAATAATTGTGAAATTTAATAAGAATTCTTAGCAATAACGATTTATAAATAAATAACAATAACACTAGTATAATAAAATTAGACACTTTGTTCAAAATGTAAACCGTTCTTTTCAATACATATTTCACAGCGACGTACAATAGAACGTCTTAAGTTAATTAAATGATGCACCCTTATTTCATTGCAAGCATCTCTGATGCGATTGTGAAGTTCTTCAAGTGTATTAACCGGAGTGGTATACACTTTTTCCTTCATGAATCCCCATACAAAAAAGTCAAGTGGCGTTAAATTGGGGGATCTAGGAGGCCACGCCACTGGACTTCCACGTCCTATCCACCTCCCCAGGTAGTTATTGTTTAGCCAATTTCTTACATTTCTGCCATAATGGGCCGGACATCCATCAAGCTGAAACCAAGAATGTTCTCTTAAATTCAAAGGAATGTCTTCCCGCATATTAACATGTTCTTCTAAAAATTGTAGGAAATTTTCTGAATTTACACGTTGTGGCAAGAAATAAGGTCCAAACACGTGGTTGCCGTAAATTCCAATCCAGACATTTGTACTAAATTCATGTTGAAAACTTCTTGGTCGAACGGCATGTGGATTTTCATGTGCCCATATATGCAGATTGTGAAAGTTTACGATACCACGACGAGTAAAACAGGATTCATCAGCCCACAGTATGTTGGATAAGAAATCTCTATTATTTTGAATGGATTTAAGAACCCACCTACAATAATTAAGTCTTCGTTCGGCGTCACCTGGACATAAACCATGAACAGGTTGAAAATGATATGGGCGTCTGTGATCCCGTTTTAAAACCCGGGAAACTTTACTTTGGGAAATACCAAGAGCAACAGCAGTACGTCGAGTACTTGTCGTGGGGTTCCTATTAAATTCACGCAATATACCCTCTCCAATTATATCTCGTCCACGGTTGTTCTGTCGGCCCCCATGTACATTTTTCACACCCTGGTTAACAAATCGACGACGGATACTCACAAAAACGGAATGATGAGGTTGTCGTCTATTTGGAAATCTTCTCCGATACTCCCTAGCTGCGTACCTTGAATTCCCATTTGCGAACCCATAAATAAAATGAATGTCGGCTTGTTCGCTATTTGTAAATGTAAACGGCATGTTACACTAATTAAAAGCTGGCAAATCAAATGAAATAACTTTTTGAACTTAAAAACAATAATTAATAACAGTGAAATTATTCAAGATGAAGCAAGTGTTTGTAAAAAGTCAAACTGTCGTTTCAAGATTCAAACTGTCGTTTCAAGATATAAAATTTAATACTTACTTGTTTTCCAAGGAGTATCATATTTTGTTGCAATGAAATAAGGGTGCATCATTTAGTTAACTTAAGACGTTCTATTGTACGTCGCTGTGAAATGTGTATTGAAAAGAACGGTTTACATTTTGAACAAAGTGTCTAATTTTATTATACTAGTGTTATTGTTATTTATTTATAAATCGTTATTGCTAAGAATTCTTATTAATTTCACAATTATTAATTAAGTATTGTTATAATAATAAATAAGGATTGTTAAAATTTGTGTACTAAACAGATTTCAATTTACAAAAGTCTGGTATTTGAGTATGGCTTGATACAGTGGCGGCTCTTTAATGAGAGCAAGTGAGCAGCGGTCTATAACTTATTAGAATCTAACTTAAAAACTACATACATGTTTATGGCGAAATTGATACATACATAATTATACAGAAAGTATTGACCGCATAACAATAATAATTATGCATTTCTTTTTAAACGAGGATAATAACAATGGATACTAAAAAAAACCAATAACCTACCTATTTATAAATGAAAATGTATTTGAAATTTTAAAGAAACGATCGTTAGGTACTAAAATGGCTCTAAATGTTTTATTATATCTTTTTTATTGAAAACTTTATATTCAATTATTCACATAAAGCACATTACTTAACTTAGTACCACATCAAACACTAAAAATCAAAATAACTCGGAAACGCACAGGAATTTCAAAACAGAAGAAGGTACATTATTTTTGTTAAACTGTATGTAGATAATGAAAATAACAGTTTTTTTTTAAAATAGTTATTGGCGTAGAAGTTCTGTTTATGAAAGGGGTTGAGTACCCCCTCCACTCCGCCACTGTGCAAGTTTGTGAACATTATTATCGCTTGTTTTATGCCCCTTAATTAATAGACATTATCCCCCCAACATGAAAAAAATCTAAGCATTCGTTTATGAGTTATAATGAAAATTTGAGAAAAAAAAATTATATTCAACACCCTGTATGTCGGAAACGAAGCCTTCTACGACATATGTTTATAGGAACTTTTCTTTTTAGAAACACGTGTTCTATCTCCTGTTAAAGTTGTCTACAAAAACTGACACACCCTGTATATATATATATATATATATATATATATATATATATATATCACATATATATATATATATATATATATATATATATATATATATATATATATATATATATATATATATATATATATATATATATATATATGCGAGACTTGTAAGCGAAAGATTTGTAGTTCGAATCTAAAAGTAGTGTTTGAGAAAGAATCAAAGTAAAATGAGTTCGACTGAAGTGCGAAAACAGTCCTTCTCAGGACAAAGCCTACTGACGGAAGCAAAGTCTCTTCCGAAACGTTGCGCTGTACAAATAAAAACGGTGGAAATAGGCCGATCAACTCAAGTAATATGAGATCACAGTTACAGAGCACTTATAATACGGATCCCCAGATGTGACCAATAAATTATATAAATCGTTAACAAAAATATTGCAGAAACACGCTCGGATACGTCGATATTTATTTTTAATTTGCAATTCAAACATGTTATTTTCAACCCCTAGGGGGTAATGATTCCAACTTTAAAAAGTCATATGGCAAAGTACTCATTTCAATACCACAATTTTTTTTATACTAAATACAACAAAAAAAATTTTAAATTAGTAGAAAAATTTGATTTGTTTTGTACCACCATGTATGCAAACAAGCAATTAACAAAACAAAATTTAAATAATAAAATTTATAAACAAAAATCTCATGTGACCATCACATAACTTTCTTATGTTTGTGTAGCTTTTCATTAGCAAATATATAGGAAAAAGAGACAATCAGTCGCAGAATGGCTATTACAGATTCGTTCATACTCCATTTTATATTAAATTTACAGAAAGTAAACCTGCATTTTATTTGTACCCATGCAATTTAAAAAGTATAAAAGTATACGCTTAAACATCTTTTGATTATAAAAAATAGTAAGCACTATATAGACCACCCTAATGAGATTTTCTCTCTTTGTAGAGTATAATTTAATAATTTTTAAATAGAATAACAAGAACACCAAATTTCATACAAATTATTGAACAAAATGACGTATACATTTTAAACTAATGAATGCAAATTCAAATATGAATATCATGGCCATACTAACTATAATGTATTTTATACACTCATCAAATCTTTCAATTAATTAAGCTGATTTTTAAGGCTTCTTCAGTTTTATAGGAAAAATTTTATAAGAACAATTTACCTAAATTTGAATTATCCTAAAAAAAAGTATACTTTTTGGCATAAAGTTGTTGGTTTTTGAAATATTCTCAAGAAGTGCTTTAGATTTTCTTGACTGTTTAGCGTTTATTTATTGCCCTACAGAAAACGTTTTTGATTTTCTTCAATACGTTAATCGTTTTCGAGATATTTACAAAAATGTAGTAGCTTCTATAAACACGTTTAAGTTGACAGTGAATCCAGGTGATCCAACAATGAAGCCTGAAATTTTTTTGTGTGTACCACTGGTGCTTCGCTGCGGCTCCAGTGAATAATTTTTTATTAGTTTATGCTTTCAGAAATGGGTGGTGTTACAAAATTCGTCCGAAAAATCTGAACCATACGAGGATTCTGGTGAATCGTTTGTACCTCCTAATCATGATGCAAATAGAAATAGAAGTGATGCTTTGTCTCCTGGTTCTGGAAGTGATGGCGAGTACGAAAATGATAGCGAGAAAAAAATGACGCGGAAGAGGAGTTACCGGAGGTGGATAGATGGGAACAGTGTAGTGATGTGCCTGATAGTTTTAAGTTTTCTGGGCAGGGTGGATTGGAAGTGGACACTTTGGACTTAACAGAACCCTGTGCTCTATATAGACAATTTGTTACTGACGAAGATTATGGTTACTGCGACAAATCGTTACGTATTGCAGTATATTGCATTACGTCAACTTCGTCGTCGCTCTATATTTTATCAACGCAAGGAAACCAATCATGACGAAATGAAACAATTCTTGCTATTCTCCTGATGATGGGCATAAACCATTTACCAAAGATGCGTTTATATTGGTCATCAAAAGACAATGAAGCGTGACAGATTTGACTGTATATTGAAATTCTTTCGTGTATCTAATAATGAAAATCGCGAATGAAGAAACTGCAAGAAGAAAGAGATGCATCTCATGCTACAAAAAACTTCAAAGAGAAATCGGTGCCAAAGAAGCAAGAAATAAAGCTAAGAGGCCATTTTCGTCCATTTGAAACGAATTGGAAAGTCAGAAAACTCGACAAATGGGTTCCGCACGAATTGAACGAAAAACAAAAAAATCGTCGTTTTGAGATATCATCTGCACTCCTTCTGCGGAACAAAAACGACCTATTGCTCGACCGGATTGTGGCGTGCGATGAAAAGTCCTCTACGACAATCGGCGACGTTCGGCTCAATGGTTGGACCGCGATCAACCTCCACAACACATTCCAAAGCCAAATTTGCGTCCAAAAAGGTTATGGTGACTGTACGGCAGAGAAATATTGTCAACAAATCGACGAAATGCACCAGAACAACAACCGTCATTGGTCAATAGAAAAGAGCCGATTCTTCTCCACGATAATGCTCGGCCGCACGTCACACAAATGTCGCTCCAGAAGTTGAACTAACTAGGCTATTAGACTCTGCCTCATCCACCATACTCACCTGACCTCTCGTCCACCGACTACCACTTTTTCAAACATCTGGACAACTTCCTTTAGGAGAAGTACTTCAGAAACCACGATGATGCCAAAAATGCCTTCAACGCTTTCATCGCCTCCAGAAGTCCGGATTTCTACGCTACCGGCATAAATAAACTTGTTTCTCGTTGGCAAAAATGTGTTGATTCTAATGGTTCTTATTTTGATTAGTAAAGTTCTTTCTAAGCTTAGTTATGTTTGTTTAAAATTAACGGTTTAAATCCGACATTTCATTCCGGACAACCAAATATATACTGCGAGTCCGGATAAGGGTACGGAGCGGCTGTATTTCGACAATGGTAGGGCCTAGAGGTTTGGGAAAAAATTCTTATAAGTAAAATGGGCAAGAGAAATAGCTGTAAATTATTTTGAATATCGTAATCTGACCGCTAGGGGGCGTAACTGCTATGAAGAAACATAAAATTCACGCTATCTTAGAAAGTTAGACGATGAGCTATAATTTTCAAAACATCATTTGACAGCTTGGGTGATACCGCACCATTTTGCACATTTTTTCGTACATATCATAATAAGGGAGGGGGATCCAAAGGATTTGTCAATATTTGCATTTTAATATCGCCTGAACCGTTCGACCGATTTGAATATTTTTGGTCTCATTTGAGAGAGTATTTTATTCTCTTTTAAAAAAGTTTTTGGTAAACTGTTTAGTTTAAAGTAAATAAACTAGAGGGCGTTATCTGCAGCGTTTACACAGGAAACCCACCCTGTATCGTGGCAAGGTGCTTGTACGATAGAACTGAAACAGTGTGCTTGAAGCAAGAGGACTCTGATCGAACACCTAACCAGCTGTAATACCGTATATACAAGGTACCTCGGACAAAATACGACGGATAGGCAGCAAAAACAATATACCCACTGCCTTAAAATTGACACAATTAAAACCAGAATTCCAAAAATTGCGTATACAATCTACCATGCGAATGCGGGAGATCATACATAGGAGAGCGCGGTAGACACTCAAACTTAGAACATAAGAATACATCTTCAAAGGCGAAATAGAAAAATCTAGAGTCGCTAAACATGTCTGGAACCACCGAATCCAATGCGATAAAGTAGATAGTGGCAAAGGACGAGAATAAAACTCGCCGAGAACTAAAAGAAACTACTTACATAGCACTGGCTGAAAATCCGATAAGCCAGGCTAGTGCAGAAATGAAACCCATATGAATACTAATAATCCGCGAAGAGGTTAGGCGCAAATGCACAGCTGTACAACTGCAAAAAATTATATATGTATATATATATATATATATATATATATATATATATATATATATATATATATATAAACATGTATACCGGGTGACAACCGAACTACTCCCAGACTCGCATTTTAAAACGGCTTTAGATACAAATTTGAAATTTTTGTCGACGATTGGGTTTAGCAGTATGCATATTTTAAGCAAAAAACAAATGACAATCACTTCCGGGTTCACCGGAAACAATTAAATTTTGCTATTTTGAATAGCAACGCTAGTATGTTTTTGCATATTTGAATTCTACGAGAACTTCTAAACATTTTTTATGTAGCATGTCCTATACCTAAACTTAATAGATTACTGAAGTTTAACCTTTTTTGACATTTATTTAAACTTTTCAAAAAAACGAAGTGCTCTTTGACCAAAACAAATGTGAAATTTGAACTTCAATCAAGGCACTTTAGGATGGCAGAATAAAAAAACTGAAGTTAACAATTTTCAAAAATCGATATTTTCGCTACGACTATTTTAAAATTTTTATCGATTTTTGTGTGAAAACGGTATAACTTACAACCATAAGACTTTCACTACCCCAACCATTTATATCCTCATTTTTTATTTTCAAATAACGGATATTTTTTTTTTGTTATACCTATTGGGTCCATTAAATTAATAAAATACTTATTAAGTCTCTGGGTAATAATCAAATCATATTAACCATGCCACAAGTTGCTATGATTTTTTAAACAATCTAATTTTGACAGGTAACTTTTATGAACTGTGAGTTTGGCAGATTGTTGCAAATTTTTATAAATTATCCTGCTTTATATTATGATTTTTTTAGTGTGAACTAAAAATTCTTTATAATTTGTTTAAAATGGCAAGTTTCACAAGACCTGAACAAATAGATATGCTTCTCGTTTATGGTGAGTGTGAAAAATAAAAGGCAAGCCCAAACACTATACAGAGAGATACCCCGACAGAAACCAACCCTGCTACGCTTATTTTTCGTGTCTGGTACAACATTTGAGAACGGTACCCCAAAATGAAAATGAAGAAAAATTCATTATTAGTGAAGAAGCTGAAATAAACGTTCTGGTATCTGTGAATGTTGATCCCAACATTTCTACGCGTCAAGTTGAAAATGAAATCGAAGTTAGCAGAGAAAGTCTAAGAAAAATTTTAAAGAAATAAGTATAAACCCTACAAATACCAAATCCACCAACACTTGGGTGTTAACGACTTTGGTAGGCGAGTTCAATATTTCCGATGGTTTATGGAGATTTATAACCATAATAATAACTTTAGTAGCATGGTATTGTTTTCTGATGAGGCCGCTTCACAAATCTGGAAATGTTTAACACGAATAATGTGAGATATTGGGCGAATGAAAATCAACACCTCTTCAGGGAAGGATCTTTTCAAGAACGCTTCGATGTTAATGTAAGGCTAGAGGGACGAGAATTATGGGGTCGATTTTTTTTAACGAGCCCATTACATCGCATTTGAATTCTTTGGAAAAGACAGTTAATGATTTTATAGATAATTTACTTATTGTCCAAATTCCCAACATTTATTTTCAACAGGATGGCGCGCCGTCTCATACTACTAGGATTTGCGTGAACTATTTAAATGACAGGTTTGAGGATCAATGGATAGGGACGAATGGGTCTGTAAGATGGCCAGCCCGTTCCCCAGGTTTGACACCCCTAGATTTTTTCTTCTGGGTTCATATCAAAGAAAAAGCATTTTACTCCACCTGAAAATCTAGACGTTTTAAGAAACCCAATTATTACAACTATTAATAATATTACTATACCGCAAGAAGATAATGTACTACGGAAAATTGTAGAAAGTGCGAGATCTGTATTCAAGAAGAAGGTGGTATTTCTGAAAATCTTAATTTTGATTAGGTTCGTTCGTTTTTTTTTTCTTTTAATTTCTTTTATTATACCTATTAGTCTTGTATACCTACCTACCTATGTAATAAAGTAAAATAACAAAATAAAAAATTCTTAAAAAATGAAAGATTGAAATACAAGTTAAATAATTTGTTTTCGCCGTGGAGTAGATGCACCGGTCAAGTGGCCAACACGGTCTCCTGAATGTAATCCAATGGATTATGCCGTGTGGGAAATATTAAAACAAACAGTATATTCGACACAAGTCAATACGGTGGGGTAACTCAGAGATAGTTCCAATAATAAGTTTATTCATGAGTTAATCCGTTTTCCGTTTACAATATTTTGTATTTAGTTTTATTTGACTGTATGCAATTAAAACAATTTACAATGTAAAAGTGTCTTATTGCAACATAAAGTTTAAAATCTTGAAAATGTAGTGTTGTAGCGAGTTCAACAAAGAGCGCCTTTTATGTAGAAAATTTAGTGAAGAATTGCAGACAAAAGTCTTTAGCTCGAAATACAGGGTGTTTAAAAAATATGGTATAATAAAAGTTGACGAACCCCTGATACCACGTCACTGGATTATTAGAATTTGACAAAACTAATACTGTTGATGTGTTTTGAAGAGTTTATAAGCCATAAAAAATTTTAAATTTGTATTTCTATCCCCCAAGAAGATATGCAATGAAATGTGTATTTCTTCTGCACCCTTTATCAGCCTGTATTTCACAAACTAACAAGGTTAGTAGTAGTAGTAGTAGGCAAGTATTTTAAATATTTCTCAACGATCTACCATTCCTCTAATTTACGGTACGCCTTTACGGGACACCCTGTATGTATATATATATATATATATATATATATATATATATATATATATATATATATATATATTGAGGGTGTCCCAAATAGAGTAGGATAGTATGGGTATCTTTTTTATTACTAAAGATAGAGATTTGGTTAAACATTGTGCCATTTTTTGGGCCGAGTTCGATTCCGTTGAGAAACATTTCAATTTCCTAACAGTTTCGAAATTATTTAAAAAAAACAAAAATCGCAGACTTCTAAAAACTCAAATATCTTCGTAATTATAAAAGATATGAAAAAAGTTTCAGATCAAAGTTACTTACTTCGATGAGGCACACTTAAAGATAATGTCAAAATAAAATTCAAGAAGGCGGTTTCCAAGATGTTAATAGCAACTTTCTTATTTTAAATGGGCGCCATATCGGATTCTTACACAATTAAATGGGATTTTTTTTTCTCTTTTCAACAACGTATAACAACTTATGTACGAATAAAAAATTATGGGAAATATTAATTGTTTTCATTTTAAATCATGTAACCATGATTAACAATGAAACAAAATTTATTATAATACGACTAAGTGTCAAATTGTATTAGTTTATTTATTTATTTTTTTTAATTATATCTAATGGCGACCTTTCCAACAAATGAACAATATGATATGTTTTGTATTTTCCAGAGCGTAGGCAACTGGGCATGAAAATACTTGCAAGATTAGATTCAAATATCCTGCATTATATATGTCTTAAAAAGCCCAATAGGAACATAAACATGGTTACTGAAGAAGAGGAATTAACTTTGGCTTGTGTGCAAGTAAATCCGAATATTTCGACTCGAGAATATATATATATATATATATATATATATATATATATATATATATATATATGTATATATACCTGCATGTTCTAAAAATATATATGATTACTCAGTCGGTTAGTGGTAAAGGCGTTAAACTCGTGAGTGAAAGATTTCTAGTACTAATCCGAAAGCAGTCAAGTGCTTTGGAAAAAATTAGAGTAAAATGAATTCGACTCAAGTGCCAAAACAGTCCTGCATGCGCAGGACTAAGCCTTATAAAGAAGTAGAGTCCGCTTCCGAAACGTCGCGCTGTAAAAATAAAAACTGTGGAAATAGGTGGATCAACTCAACTAATACTTTTGTACTTTTGCTGAGCATTGCATACTTGATTAACAGAGTTGATTACGCTAAAAAAAAGCGAACGCACAATTATAGTGAGCAACAAGAAATCAATCCGTTCTTTTTTATTTATACCTACTTCACAAATGCGCATAACTAATTAATAATAATAAATAATCGAAATTATGACACAAATCATTTAAACACAAAAAAATGTACGCCACTGAAGAGTGAACCCTGCATTTGAACATATAGTTATATCCACTAGAGTTGCCGTGCACGTCATTACTTGTAATTGTATGTATTAGGATTAAAATTTGAAGTCTTTTACATATTTAAGAAATAATGACGTGAGGAATGAAATCTGCCAAATCGTAACAAGGCAGTGTTGCAAATAATACTTTAATTACCCACAGGTAGTTGCTTGTACTACTTTAAAATTGTCGTAATAATATTTTACGTGCTTAATTAATCCATTATGTATAAAACGTATCTTAAAAAATTAATTAGAGCTTAGTAAAGCTAAATGCGGAATTCTAATAAGTGCAATAATAGTATATTAGATAACAAGGGATTGAAGTGACTCATTTAATCCCGCGAATAGAGTTTGTTGGTCGAGGGCTTTAGCCCGGACCAACAACTATTCAAGGGATTAAGGAACTTCAATCACGTGGTATCTACACTATTTTTTGCACTTCGTGGAGTAATAATAGAAATAATTATATTATTTTCTGAAAATTAAAATATTACAACTATGATAAATTTTAATTATTAGAAAAGTCACTTTGACAAAGAAGCTACACTATTCAAGGCTAATGAAATTTATTAATTATTTTTAAAATCCCAGATGTTTCAATGCCATAACAAGATTAAATTATTTTGTAATCCCTAGAGATTAAAAGTAACACTTCAGTCCTCGAAATGGGGGAACCAAATAGTACTTTTAATCCAGGAAGCGCAAAAAAATATTAACGTCTGCTGCGATTGAACTCGTTTGGCACTAATGTTATATTGGATAATCAAAACATGCTGTTTTGTAGTGAAAAATATTGCAATTTTCGTAAATTCGTGTAATAAGTATATTTTATAGGTACATTTAAACATGTTTTACACCCCACTGTACAGAAAAAATTTACTCTATAATGGAATAACTTATACATCAAAAGTAAGGTTATGTTATGATAATTAAAACCAGTTAAAATCTAAATTTTTTTCAATTATTTTTACCAGCATTGATGTTTATTATTACAGGTAAACAGACGCTGTTGTGTGAATAAACTTATTGTTTTCAAATGCCAATTAGAAGCTTTATCGCTAACCAAATGTCCCCATCCCAGAACTTAAAATCACAGCATAATTTAAGGAGTTAGTTACAAATAATATTACACTTAAATGAGTTTATAATTAAAACAATATGTATAATCTTATTGTGAATAGAATAGATTCCAAATATGTTCACATTTTTCAATAAGTACACAAACAATTAGGTGAAGTTAGCGCTGACTTTTTATTTTGATTAGTTGATTAGTCTTTCGATCCACACTTCGTTGTCTTCAGGTAGGCACTTTTACTTCTTTCTTCTTGTTTATACTTCAGTTTCTTCGGATGATGAAGACGAGTCGTCATCCCCTAATTGTATGATCAAGGGCTCCACATTTGCATCAAGCACCTTTTCTCGTTCATACCACTCTTTTATAATTTTGTCGGTGTGACCGATACATTCTTGCCAAAAATCTACTGAATACTGGTTCATTGCTTCTTTCCACATCTCTACAACTTTGTCATCACCATAACCATCTCGACCGATATGTTTATCCTAATATTTTTTGGCATGAGCCCAAACCAACTCAATAGCATTAAATTCGTAATGATAAGGGGGCAATCGCAAAACCTTATGGCCACGGTTTTGTACCAACTCATCAACTTGATACCGCTTGCTTTTGATATATAATTTAGCTAAAGCTAATAGTTCTGTTTTAAACATATGTATGTTGATCGTAGTGTATGTTATTATTAGTCAGCCACTCTGCAAGTACTGCTTTATTCAACTACTGTTGAATGATAAGAGGCATTATCCATAATAATCAAGGATGGCTCCTCTACATTATTTAATAATTGCTCATCCATCCATTTTAAAAACATTTCGCCGTGGTAATCCTCTTTCTGTGCTTTTCATGCGAACAATAATGCAGCATTATTTACGAAACCTGTGTTAGAACCAGCATGTAGAATCACAAATCGTTTGCCATCGTAACCTCCTGGTTTACGAACACTTTTTACACCATCGTCTTGCCATGATCGCCCTGGATTTCCTTTGGAAAATATCCATGTTTCGTCCTGAAACACCATGTCTTGTTTAAACTGAGAATCACTATTACTTTTATATGCTTTCATGAACTGCAGTCAAGCATCAGCGGTTACATCCCTTTTTAAATTTAAATCCATTATCGTGGAGAGTGCGGTTTAAGCTAGTTTTACTTAACATAATCTGTTTTTCTTGAAGTTCGTCATTTAGGGCTCCGACAGTAACATGTTTCTCTATAAAGGCAATAGATTTATTTATAGGTAATTAAACAAAAAGTTATCACTTACTCTGAGTATTCATATCATACAAAGTATTTCTAATGCTCATCTTTACACAATCGGGTAATTAAACTGATTTTGATTTTTTGCGAGGTCGTTTCTTTCCAGGACTACAAAAAATGGGATTAATTGCACTGCGTGCTTTAATCCTTGTCACTGTGCGCAAACTAATCTTCAAATCATCTGTTACTCGCTAAAACAATAACAATGTAATTCGTTGTGTGAAATTATTTATATATATACTGTACCTCTTGCACTGCATTTAAGTTGATTAGGGGTCCTCCATTATCTAGTTCATGCTGGAAGTACTCCAACAAATTTACAACTAATTGTTGCGCTTGGGAACCTAAAGTTTTTCCCTTTACCAGACATAATAAGGCAAAAGTTCTAATAAGATCTGTTATTAATAATTTGAATAACATAACTATAAAGAACGAGTAAATAAAAGGGCAAAACAACAACCAACAGAAATAATACGAGACGGCGTAGACTGAAAGAAACGATGAGGTTATAAATAATGAATAAATTTGACAGACTGACGTCAAATCAGAATCCGTGCAACATTAAGTTGAAGCGTTGAATGAAGTCAGCTGTCGGACATACTAACATACTCACTTCTCTCTTATTTTCACTGACGATCACCTATACGCATGTCTTTACTTAAAACACATGCAAAGTGTATTGCCATCTTTATCATAAACATGTATTAAGCTTTAATGATTGTTTAAAGGAATGTTGTGCATTCATTTGAAAACCTATGACGTGAACACCAACTCTCTTGGATTCAATAATCAGGGCCCACTCCAAGACCGGACAACCCGGACATTTGTCCGGGGCGGCAAATCTTAGCGGCGACATTTTTTCTCTCAGAATGTGATAAAATATTAAAATTAAAATATTAATAATAATAGTATGCCGCCTTTCATTTGTAAAAACATTTCTTATCACTGTTTTTTCAAGAAAGTTAAAATACTTGTTTTTCATCTATATACAGTCAAAGCTGCTTATAGCGAACCCGCTTCTAACGAACTTCCGGGTATAACGTACTAGTTTTAAAATTCCCGTCACACTATCCATAAGATCCCTTATAAATATTGTTTGTTATAATAAACCCGTAAACAACGAACTTTCGGATATAACGTTCGGAAAAATTGTTTCCGTCCGTTAAATTTTACACAAAAGTAAGCAAGTATTTTGCCAGTAAAATAAATAACAGGTACGTAGATTATTTGATGTGCAAAGATAAGGTTTCTGTAATTCTTTTCTTAGAAATGCCTGCCTAAATACTTTCCTAATTGGTGTTTAAATCTTTAATCCTAAAGGGTAATTATGTATTTTAACAATACTGTACACGCTGACCTTGCAGACTTTTTCCTAATCAACTTGTCAATCAAATCAAATCAATTAACAGACTAGTTAAACAATAAGTGGCCTAATATCAAGGGTAATTTTAGTGATAATGGCGACGAAACTGGGCTATTTTTTTAAATTAAAGAACCCAGATAAAACACTAAAATTTAATGGTGAAAAATGTGTAGGCGGCAAATTATCAAAAGAGCGGGTAACAGTTTTTGTGTGTGCTAATTTAACCGGGACAGAAAAACGAAAGCAAATCACTCAAACCACGGTGTTTCAAAAATGTAAATCGAAAATTGTGTGGATAAACTGTTTTGGTCTACGAAGTATAATAAACAATCGAAAATTACAGACTTTTTTAACAAAAACTAACTCATAAATGTATAATATAGTGATTTATTAATGTATCGTAAAAATAAAATATGTATGTAACTTTTTTTCTTTTATCGTTTATTACGAACTTCGGATATAACAAACTTATTTTTCAAGTCCCTTGTGGTTCGTTATAACCGGATTCTACTGTAATTGTAAAGAAAATAGGTATAATTACGAAAAATAATTAATTATTCAATAATAATTATTAAATAAGGAACACGGGTGTTATTTGTATACACTACCTAATATAACCGCGCATCGCATATATTCCATATAAATCAGCCGCATGAACTTGTCTGAATTAGGAATAGACAAGAAATGACTTGTTTATTGTCTTCAATTATAAAAGGGCTGTCTTATTACAGCATAGCATTATTTTTGCTCATTCGTCGGTGGTGATAACAAGTGCAACTCTCAATTGTATATACTGTTCTGGTTCAATAATCAGTGTGATTTGTAATTTTTTAAGATAAGTTAACCGTTAACTTAGCGAATCTACGAAATTAGGGTATTTTGATCAGTAAAAGGCAAAAATTATTAAAAAATAAATATAGTTTAAAAAAACTAAAAAACACGCTTTAATGATCAATCGAACTAAAAAATAATTCTTAATATAGGCAGAAAATGTAAATAAACAAAAACGATTAGTATTATTGTAAAAAAAGCGTGGGGTGCTCGATGAATGAAAAATATGGCACAAAGCACCCCACGCTTTTTCACAATAATACTAATCGTTTTCGTTTATTTATATTTTCTGCCTATATTAAGAATTATTTTTCGTTTTTTAGTTCGATTGATTATTAAAGCGTGTTTTTTAGTTTTTTTAAACTACATTTATTTACATTGAGCTGTAGAATGAGTAGGATCGAAACAGTTATTACATAGCTTCAAATAATTGACTTGTTCTACTTGAAATATCTAATGCCTTGAATTCGTCACAATCAAAAATGAAATGGTTTTCCTTGCAAAAATAACATGACAGTTTATTTCGAGCTAAAATTGGAAAGGACTTACTCGGTCTGGAGGATAGGCATTGGATCCCAAATGCGCCGTATCTTGTATCGTATGTATCGCCGACCGCGCGCATGCTTGTTGAAAAAAGTCGGTTAGTTAGGTGAAGCTAATATAAAACAAACTTTCATTTAAATTTCATAACCTTTTTCAAGGTAGGTATTTGAAGAAGCTCCTTCTCAGATTAAAATTAAATTTTGAAAACGATTTTTGAACAAAACAGATAAATTAATTAAAAAGTTATAAGACTTGTTTTGATAATTTTAAAAGGACTGGAATTTGTTTATGTTTCGTTAAAAAATCGTCTTTGAAATTTAATTTTCATCTGCGAAGGAGCTTTATCAAATACCTTAAAAAAGGTTATGAAATATACGGAATACCCTAAAGCTTGATTTTTTTTGAATAATTCCTGCCTTTTACTGACCAATAGACCCTGATTATTTTTTTTATTATCAACTACTGGATGCAATCCCTTTTAAGTAATGCTACGAATATTTTTACCTAGTTTTATAAATAAAATTTTCTCAAAAATAGCAAAAGTTTGTTAGGTATTTTATAAAATTAAAATAAAATATTTATTTAAACATTGAGCATTCTAGAATAAATCTATGCATGATCTGACTAAATTGAACAAGAAAAATTTTCCTATTTTATATCATTTTAGATTTTGAAGCAAAATTGTGTAAAATGCAAGTGCTTATACTGTTTCAAATTTGAAAGGTATCAGGTGTGGTAGGTATTACATAATTTATAAATATAAAAAACATATAAAACTGCTTAATCGTTCCCCTAGATCTTAAATGAGCATAAAAAAGTGCAGTATTGTCTAATTTAACTAAGTCTATTGTAAGACAATTTCCTTATGATTTGCTTTGTTTTATTTCCTATATTTTGTGTATCTTCCAGAATGTCCGAGGGACGCAAAAAACTATCTGGTTGCGAATATAAAAAACGAAGGGTGGAAAAGGAAATACAAAGGCAAAGACAAGCTGGCACTTTACTAAATTATTTACAGAGTACGCCGGGCAGTACCAAAACAAATGACGACTCAAAATGTTCTACATCAAAGACAGCATTGAAAGACACTGACAACAGTGACAACAGAGACTCACCTCAGAAAAATGAGGATCAACAAATGAACGACATACCTGAACTAATACTTGCAACTGATAGTGGCAGCCCTCCGTCGCCAAATGAGAGCACTATTGATACCAACGTGGCACCTACAGAAAGCGCTCAACAACTTTTAAGTACAGATCCAGCACTCTGGTCAATGATACTACCAGACGCCGAAAGAATATTTTTGATAAGGCCAGGTCCACCTAAACCATTGTACAATTATAGATTTCCATACGATGAGACTGGTAGAAAATTTAGCCCTAATTATTATAAAAGAATTTTAAGTAATGGAGAGCAAATTTTAAGAGACTGGCTAGTATACTCTGTCTCAAAAAATTGCGTATACTGCTTTTGCTGCAAAATTTTTGGCTGTGTAGTTAGTTCCCTTTCAAAGGAGGGGTTCAAAAGTTGGAAGCATCTGAATCAAACTCTAAAAGATCACGAAATTTCTAAAAATCATATTCAGTCCCAAAAATCTTTTCTAGAACTGAACCTAAGATTAAAGTGTTGTAAAACTATAGATGTGGATTCCCAAAGACTTGTTAACGCTGAAATAAACCATTGGCAAGAAGTGCTTTTAAGAATCGTAGCAATTACTAAAATGCTTGGTAAAAGTTGTATGGCTTTCCAAGGTACAAGCGACAAGCTGTTCGAGCATAATAACGGTAACTTCTTAAAAATTGTTGAGCTGCTATCTGAATTTGATCCCGTCATGGAAGAACACGTACGTAGGGTGCATAAAAAAGAAGAAACGAAAGCTCACTATCTTGGGAAAAATATTCAAAACGAGATAATAGACCTGTTGCATCAAAGTGTGAAATCTTATATTATTAATGAAATAAAAAAAGCCAAATATTATTCGATAATTTTAGATTGCACTCCTGATATTTCTAAGGTGGAGCAAATGACTCTTGTAATCAGGTATGTTTCAATCAATAAAACTGATTCCAATCAAGATGAGGTTGAAATTAAAATTAAGGAAAGCTTTTTGGGTTTTCTTCCAGTTAAAAGGTCTACAGGGAAGCAAATGTTTCAAATTATAATTGCAGAACTTAATAATTTGGATTTAAATTTACAGGATATAAGAGCACAGGGATATGACAACGGGTCTAATATGCGGGGCGATAAATCAGGAGTGCAATCTAGGATTAAGAACCTAAATCCGCAAGCTTTCTACGTTCCATGTAGTAGTCACTCTCTCAATCTAGTAGTTAACGATATGATAAAAGCATCTTTGAAAGGCGCTAATTTCTTTAATATGATTCAAAAAATATATGTATTTTTTTCAGCATCTACTTTTCGCTGGGCAATTCTTCTAAACATGTCTAGGGTTTGACTTTAAAACCATTAAGGGATGGGAGAGTAGGATAGAGGCTTTAAAGCCTTTAAGATTTTATATCGGAGGCGTATACGACGCCTTGCTAAGCATTTATGAGAATGAAGAAATTGATAATTTAATAAGGGACGAAGCCTCGGGTTTATTAAGTTGTATTAAACAATTTAAATTTTTGTGTTCAATAGTTCTTTGGTATAAAATTTTAAACTGTATTAATCCAATAAGCAAATTGTTGCAAACAAAAGATTATGATCTAGCATCTGCACTTGATCTTTTGCAAAATTGCAAAAAGTTTTTTCAGGATCTTCGATCGGATAAATCTTTTAATGAAACTATTGTTGATGCGAGAGAACTGGCTGGCGAAATTGACGTTGAAGCCAATTTTGAATCAACAATACCACGACACCGCGTAAGAAGAAAAAAAATGAATTTCTCATACGAAGCTCGAGATGAACCGATCGAGAATCGTAAAGAAAATTGTAAGGTAGATTTTTTTTTATTTTACAATTGACCAGGCACTAAATGCAATAGATACTAGATTTAAACAACTTAGTCACCATAGTAATTATTTTCAATTTTTATATAATATATATGATTTAAAGGGCATGTCTAAAGAAAATCTTTTAAAACATTGCAACGATCTAGAAAGTATTTTAACTCACGGTGATTCTGTAGATATTAATGGGGCAGAATTAGCAGAAGAAATTTGTGCAGTATCTGGGTTTGTGGGCAAAAAGAAAGCCCAAGCACTATTCTAAAATTAATAACAATGTTAAATTGTGCCCCAAACCTATGTGTTTCCTTAAGAGTATTGCTGAGTATACCAATAACTGTTGCAAGTGGAGATAGAAGTTTTTCCAAATTAAAATTGATTAAGAATTTTTTACGTTCAACTACAACGCAAAATCGTCTTAATGGGTTGGCCATTTTAGCGATTGAGTATGAAATTGCTGATCAAGTTAACTTAAAAGATGTAATAAACAGTGGCGAAACTAGGGGGGATGCAAGTTGTGCCAGGCACACCCCAGACAAGCCGTGACACACCCCAGAAAAACGGAGCACTTCCCCATTTTTCATTCTTATCTTAAATTCCATCTAACAACTTAATTCGTTAAATCTTAAACCATTGCGATAAACAAACGAGTAGTAATAGTGACATAGTGATAAGTACAATTATTAATTATTATTTATTATGTAAGGACATTAGAATATTCGTCATTCGAGCATAAGTTGTATCGGTGAAATAATATTTGTTTAGCTAAGCGGCGCGGCGGCGGTAGACTACTGACTGTGACTGTGCTGCTCTTGGAATTGTTTTGGTTCATGATACTGATATGCGTTGAGTGTTGATGCATAAACAATAGCATGTATAGTTCCTCTTTCACGATGTAGTAAACCCAGCAAGCATAAAGACGCCGCAAAGATTAGTAGATTAGATTAGTTTACATACAGTTTACATTAACATTCTAAAAGATAACTTTTTATAAAGGAAGCGAGACTTGAAACTTAAAAATAGTGTAACATACCGGAAATGGTGACTCATTATTCCGAACAATCTAGATGTATGAATCATAATTACGATGCCTCGGCAGAGATTATTAGTCATCGAACTTCTAGAAGATTCGAGAAGGGTTACTTGCGTCATCGGTACCTATATAAGCAACGCTGCAACGCACGATGAATTCATGGGGTTAGTACTTGTTATAGTTATGTTTAATGTTTTATGTAATATTATTATTATTATTATTATTATGAGCCAAGTGCCAATATAACCTGTGTTCGGTGTTCCATGTTCTGAGTCTTCTGTGCTGACAGCACAGTGCTGTGTGAAATAAAACATCAAAGCAAACAAATAGCCACTGCCAAGGCCAACTGCCACAAACAACTAAGAACTAAGGTAATTTTACTTATTTGTATGTTTGTTTTAGAGTATTATAAGATGTTAAAATTTTTATGGGTGAAAAAAAGGAAAGGTTGCATCACAAGTTTCAGCTAATAATAATAATAATAATAATAATAATAATAGTTTAAAGTTAAAGCTGCAAAGGGATTTTGATTTGTACTTTCTTTCACGCCTTTTACTTGTTTCCCCATCAGTGTCCGAGCAGTTAGCTTCGGTGTTTATAAATTTGTTTTTATTTGCGTTGCAGATTGCAGATTGTGGGCGGTTTGAACATGAAGAAATTCAAAGACATACGATCGTTTTTCAAATCTGCCACAAATCAACCCGACAAAGATAAGACTGAGACAAGGCAAACGTCTACTCCAGTATGTGACTCAACAACAAATATTGAGATTGCTTGTGATTTAACACAATCTTCAACTTTAAATATAGAAGATGTTGGTGGAGGCATACGAGAAGATGTAAATAAAGCCGCTGAAGAAAGGCAAGGTAGCAAAACATCCGATGTTTTTACATCTGCAGAAACAAATCAAAGAGGACGAAATGATCTAGAAGATCAAGATCTGGGAACTCTTGATAGTGGTCCTTCGCAGCCAAGGGGCCCAAGGGTTGTTTTTCCAAAAAGTTCATTTGGAGATAGACGGAGATCGTTCTCGTCTCAATTCTTTGATACTTATCAGTGGCTTGAATATAGTGTGAAGTTAGATAAAGCGTTCTGCTCTTTGGCTCACAGTGACTGTATGCAAAGGTTTGTAGGCTACAAGCATTCCTTGAAGGCCGGAGATGTTCATAAGAAGCTAACCATACAACATGGAGAAATGATAATACAGAACCGAGATTATATGATAAAATTAATCGACATGATTTTATACTTGACACGTCAAGGGCTGCCACTCCGAGGACACCGAGAAGACGCAACATCTACTAACCGAGGAAATTTTCTGGAGTTGGGTGAACTTATGGCAAAACATGACACGAATTTTTCGATGCATCTAGACAGACATATCAGTTATTGCAGTTCCAAAATACAAAATGAAATAGTAACCATCGCATCTCAACTTGTTATTGAACAGATTGTAGAAGAAGTGCGACAATGTGGTTTTTTTTCGATAATGGTTGATGAAGCTAGGTGCTACAAACAAGAACAATTGTCCGTGGCAATCAGATATACCGTAGGCTTGGAAGTTGAGGAACGTTTTCTTGGTTTCGTAGATTGTTCTTCTTCTAGAGATGCCGAGAGTTTAAAAATACTTATTAAAAAGTATCTAAGTAAATGCAGTTTGTTGAATAACGCCATATTAATTGGCCAATCTTATGATGGAGCCAGTGTTGTCTGGGAAACACCAAGGACTGCAAGCCAAAATAAGGGAGGATCATCCACAAGCCATTTACTTTCATTGCTTGGCACACAGGATGAACTTGGTAATTGTCGACAGTTGTGCTAAGGTGTCTACTGCAGCTGCATTTTTCAACACTCTGGAGGCAATATACGTCCACTTTTCTCAACCCGGTCATCACTCTCATCTCATAAACGCCCGTGATGCTCTAGGTATAAAGTCGCGGGGCGAAATGGGAAGTCTTAGCAGTACCAGGTGGAGTTGTCGATATGAAAATTGCAAATCCCTTTTGAAAAATTTCCAAGCAATTCGAAATGCTCTGGATGAGGAAATTGAACAAGGGCGAGACAAAAATTCTGTAGAAGCACTTGGAATACAGGCATCAATGATAAAGCCACAATTTATCGTTTGTTTGTTCGTCTTCCATTCAGTGTTAATGGTCGCAAATGTACTGAGTAAATATTTTCAGAGAAAAGATGCCATACTAGGTCAGGCTAGTGATATCATAGATAGCACTATAAGTAGCTTTGAAGAGAAGAGGAACAAATTTGAAGACCTGTGGAGTGAAATAGAAAAATTCTCAGGAGAACAAGACATTTGTTTGGAGCCTTTAAGGATTTCAAAGCAACCACAAAGGCTTAATGAATATCTATCTGACTCAACCCTGGGTAAATCATCTCTGATCGACATACCTGCAGGAACTACAGCTCCCGAATACTGGAAAGTCAACATTTACTACCAAGTCATGGACAACGTGATTGGCAATATGAAAAAACGATTTGAAAATCTTCCCCTTGCAAGATCGATTGATTCCTTTATGAAGCTAGATTTGGATCAAGCATTTGAGTTCGTCGCCAATTATCAGAGGGCCTTCAATATCGAAATCTCAACACTTCAAGCTGAAGTTTTAGTGTTACGAAATTTATTCAAAAATAAAAATCTTGAAATCACGTTGGAAAATCTAAAAGTTCAAGTGAAGGGGATCTGACTCCAAATCTTTACAAATTACTACAAATTGCTGTAGGCCTTCCAATCAGTTCAGCTGGTTGCAAAAGAAGTTTCTCCGCTATGAGGCGGATAAAAACATGGCTGAGAACCACTATGGTACAAGATAGATTTTCAAATTTATCACTTCTCTGTATCGAAAATGCTTTAGTTAAGCAGAAATTGTCGGCTGAACAAGTTCTCTCTGTTTTTATAAAAACAGATAGAAAACTAAAATTAGTTTGAAGTTTTTTTTATTCATACTTATATGTTATATTTCCTAAATAAAATGTGAAAACAAGAAAGTCTTTTACTTAAAGTAGGTATATGACAAACCATGATGATGAAAACCAAAACTGTTTAAAATTGAGAGTGAATACAAGATTGAGGTAGTTTTCATGCGCATGCATCTATAAAAAAGTGGTGTGTACGCCCCAACAAAATTTTTATACGCACTCCTCCCCAAAAAGAGCCCGTGGTGCCTGCCCCCGCCCCCCCCCCAGAAAAATTTTGTAGTTTCGGCACTAGTAATAAAAACATTTGCGGAAATCAAAGTTAGAAAGAAAAATTTCTTTTAGGTTACTTTATTTTATAGTTATATTTTTATAGAATCTAAAATTTCTCTGTTTGGTTATGCAATATTTTTTGTACTTTCTTAATAGAATATAAGTACAGCAATAAAAATGCACCTTATATGTACCAGTACTTTTAAGTTTTGCCCTTTTTAAATGTTTATTATGTAATGTATTACATATATTTTTTAAATAAATGATTTTAACATAATTTTTATTTTATTTAAAAAAAACTAGCGGCAAATTGTTTGTCCGGGGTGACATGAAGGCTAGAGCGGGCCCTGGTTACTGACGATCAAGTTTTAAATACAGATGGCGCCATTTTATAATAAAGATTTTACTTTTTCCATTTTTAACTTTGAAAATTAATGTTAAGTATCAATTATATTGAACACGTTCTATTTTTAATATACAATATGGGATTAGTTATATTTGCTTAAATCTGCAAAAATCTTAGCTAAAAATTAATCTTCCGGCAATTTACAGGTTTAGGATTAGGTACAACCGTATGAAAATTTTTGGAAAGTCAGAAATAGAAAAATTGGTAGTTAGTAAGCCTCTACTAAAATCCTACCTACCAAAAGATCAATTATTAAAATCATTACATCGGTTGATAAAAATAGAAAGATAAAAATGATCAGAAATCGATTTGAATAGATATCCAGAGTCCACCTACCTAAATTTTATATCTCAGAAATTGAAAGCTTTAAGATTTGTTTAACTTGAAATTCGAATATGATTTCCAACTTGCGAATTGAAATAAAACATTGTTTCCACTAGATCGTTAAAATATGTTTAATCATTAAAATAAAGTTTCTTTCGCTCATTAAAACTTATAAAAACGGGATCAGTTGCTAAGAAATTATTATAAGTTTTAGTTGCTAAGAAAATTTGACTTTAATTGTGAAGGCTGCTTTATAAAAAAACAGCAAAACTGAAGCAGTAGAAGCACGTTTTAATCAAGTTTGCCATATAATAGTTTCATTTTAAGTTATTACTCGCGTATGCATATCTATCTATTAGTTTTTATTCCAGTAAAGAAACCAATTAAATTTTTAACTGAACCGTATGCAGTAAAACAAAAAAAGGGACTTTGATATAAATTAGTAGCGGCTGTTTCATTGAAAGATGTGTTGAAAGACTCGATTGTTTAGCTTTAGATGATTTGTCACGTCATCAATGGCGGCAATCTCATAACGCTGGCCTTCTGTTTTACAACATATCAAAATTGCACACATGACTGTTTTAAATCTTAATTTTTTTTCATATTGCAGAGGATGGACATAGAAGACCGTTTTTAAAAATTGGACAATGTCAAAAGGGTATTTGTGGAAAAGAGGCGGCGTGTTTATCACATTCGAACAACACATATTCCTGCATCTGTCCACATGACAAGTCACCTCCTACGAAAGATTGGAGATGTACTCGTATTACAGGTAGCTATTGTATTTATACACCTACATTTTATATTCTTTAATGAACATCAAATATAGGTACGTGGGTGTTCCACAAATCCACCCTTTTATAAGAGGTAGGTACTGCCCTGCCGTAATCTCCACATTTTATTACCTCCTTAATTTAACACTTTCATTACAAAAGCAAATGAGAAAATATTACTTTCGTATACCTAGTACAACAACAACGTAAATCTGACTCTTTTACAGTTCTGTTTGTTATTTACTCAATATATACGATGCTTGATAATACCTGGAAAAGAGAAACCAGTCATGCCTCTTTTTACTTTTCGAAAATGTGCAATCGGTTCTTTATACATAAAAATCTACATATATAACATTACAGACAGCTACGGAGAAAAAGGAGCATTACTAAATCTCATTGAATAGTAAAGTTTATGTTTATTGTAAAATGTGATAATGAAGTTCCAACGCAACAAGTCATGATAAATAATAAAATTTGGCATTTCGCGATTCATAAATTTATAAATTATGTTTGAAAAGTCAAAATAAGTTTATCTTTAAACATTAATTCAATCAATTGGTGCAAATCATCAAATTACCCAAAATTCTTTGGACAGTTATTCTCGTAAAGGTTAGAGATAAAAAAGGAGGTCAGTATGTTTCGAGTAGATTGATAGTAAGTTTTTTTTTATACAGATTAGAATTTTCAGGGTTCCTTAAAGTGCATTTTTTGTAATTTATTGTTTATGGGTGCAGTGACGTACATAGGATTCATTTGGGGAGTGCAACGCCTTTGGTAATTTATTACTGATAAAAAATGTTTATAAAACAAAATTATCATCGTTATTTTATTGAAACAGAACATCTTACTGCAAAATCAAGATTTCTGTTTTTTTTTAGCAAATTCATCTATAACTGTGTCGTATTTGGATTAACCTACATTATGGTAAGTCCTACGAGTGTACATTTCCTTAGTTAATTTTAAATGGCTGTTTTCGGTCTTTTAAGAGTTTGCGGTATTACAGTGCGTACCGGTAGAACTGCAAATATAAATAGTAATTGAAAAAAACCTTAATTAAATATAGCATTAGGACTGTTTTTAAACCTACAAATAAAAAATTAAAGAACATTTAAGGTCACCTAAAGATGTTTCAAACCCATTATCGTCTTCCTGAGTATGTAAGTTATCTTGTTCATATGGAAAAGTATACATTGCAACCACAAAACGTAGCCTTAATACAAGACGTAAAGAACATATGAGACTAGGTCAACCAGACAAGTCTGCGGTAGCTGACCATGCCTTAAATAATGTAAATCATGACATTCAATTTGACAATATGGAGATATTGTCAAGACAAACTCATTATTATGTTCGTTTACAACGTGAAGCTATCGATAAACACCCTAATAATTTTAATAGACAAGAAGAAAATCTCCGTTTAAATAGGTTTTGGCATCTTATAATTAAAAAAAGGCATAATGGTACATCTTAGTAGTACACAGACACCATCCCCTCCCATTTTTTACGTCACAGCCCCGCCCCCTGGGACACCTCCACTTTTTGTACTCGCCCACGTGGGAGGCGTATATTTTGAGGATGGGGTCGGCTTCTTTTCGGGGGCCATTTTCAACCCTTGGGCGGTTCAAAAATATACCACTAGATTGTACCACAAACAAAACCCTGATTAATCCTAGAAATATAACGCTTGATGGTGCCACCTTTATTACAGAAAATATTCATTAGGCCATACACAACTAGATGACGAGACAATTTCAAATTTCCCAACAAGCGCCACGACAGGGCCACTAATGGTAGCCACTAATAAACATTTCTCGGCGCCTAACAATATCCCTAAACCTTCCCAGTGTTCCTGAGTGCTTTAGCACGTTAGGCAAATCTTCGCTTGTTCGGGAATACTATAAGTAAAAAAAAAATAGCCGCAAGTTAGAGAAAATTCCAACATCATCGTCGAAACAATGAAATACAAAAATAGCTACAAGACAAACAAATCGACTCTGATGCAGACATGTTTCTATCTGAACTTTTGCATCTAATCCCATTCAATACAGATAAATACGATGCATAAGTAATTGACGAAATGGCAAAACGGAGCAATAAAATTATGTTAAGGTTACCACCTTACGAGTGCTGGTCGAATCCAATCGAATGTATATGGTCTAAAATTAAAAATGAAGTAGCGTCGAAAAAACATTTAAAATAAAATGGACTTTTTCTGCATAATTGAAAATGTTACCTCTGCCGATTTGAAACATTGTGTTGAACATGTTTTAACTCTGTCTGAGGGGTTGCCTTGCTTTTCTTGTATATTGATAAAACCGAGTTAATTCCAGTCATAGCTCATTTTTTATGCAACCATGATTCTCTGTTTGGCGAAAGTAATCAAAACTGGAAGCAGTATTTACAAATCTGTGTAATCGCCGGTTAACGTGTAGCCGTACTTTTATCTGGGAAACTACATCGAACATATAATACTTACAAAAGTTCAGAACTGCCATCTTTCAAAATTTGCGAGGTGTTCCATACAACACTATTTTCTGCCTTTTCTCGTTAAACCTTTTTCATTGAAAAGGAACGCTGAATGTATGCACAGCTCGTAAGGGAAAATCTCAGCCAGTTGTTCACTACTGCGCACTGCATATATATATATATATATATATATATATATATATATATATATATATATATATATATATATATTCGGTGAAGCAGCTGATTAAGAGAGGCTAAAATATGTAATTGCGTTTCAAGGGTTGTGTTCTCGATGTAGTCGTACAGAAACCTGGACGATGTTGATTGTTCTCCCACAATTCTACATGTTGGTTAGTTGCTTGGGCCTCTACCCCTGCAAATTTATGTGGGTGGGTTAATAATTGAAACATACTCAATTTTTATGTCATGATTCTACCCTTCGCGAAGGCCTCAATCAATAGTTTGAACATCGTGTACGCGTTATCAACAACAACTTGGATATAACTCTGTTCCGATTTCATGTCGTATTTTGAGGTTATTGACATCTCAAACTGTATCACTTTATTGTACAGAACCTCTTGTTAACTTTTACATCAAATATTCTATGTAAATACACGTCTATCCCAAACTGAATAGGTGAATCAAACAAAGATGGTTTGTGGACGCAATTATGGAGTAAGAAGGAGCAATCACATTTCAGTTGGTAATCGTTATATTTCTGTATGTCTCTATTTTTGATTTAAGGAATCGGGAGATCAATAACTGGAGTGATTCTGGAATTAAGGCAACACCTCCACATTACATTTCCTTCATTGGTGGAAACTGTGAATAGTCCTAAACTTGATTTTAATGTAGCAAATCATTGTAGCTGTTTCTGTAATATAAGTGTTTTGTAACTGTGGTTTCATATTAGTTGAGTTGATTGGCTATTTCACAGTTTTTGCTTTTTGAGCGCTACGTTTCGACAGCGGACTCTCCTTACGTCATCAGGCTTAGTCCTAAGAAGGACTGTTTTCGCACTTCATGTATTTTTTTAGAACATATATATATATATATATATATATATATATATATATATATATATATATATATATATATACAGGGTGGCGCATTAGTGTGACAAAGTCCCATATCTCCTTTATTTAAAGAGATACAAAAAAAAATTAAATACAAAAGTTGTAAGATATGTTCTGGTGCATATTCCAAAAATATTTTTAATTATACAGGGTAGATGATAAAAGCTTAGAAGTAATTTTAAATTTTTTTTAAATAGAAAACCCTATATATTATTACATATTTAGATTCTACATACAATTTTAGACACATTTTATGTATAATGTCCTATACCTAAGTCTAACCGTTTTTGACAAATTTCAAATTTTTGGTCAAAAATGACGTTTACAGGCCAAAACATAGGTGAAAATCTTTTCTAAACGAAGCCTTTATCACTTAGTTATGGTTGGTTTCCTTGGAAATGGGGACCTACTCTAATGGGCTGTATTGATATTATTGTAATACATTCATACAGGGTGATCAAAAATGGACGATAAAAAGTAGATTCAAAAAACCTATAGTCATTTTTTTTTAATGGAAACCCCCTATTTTTTTAATTCTATCTTATTTAACATTATAAATAAGGGTGACTTTGTGTAAGAGTGTATGTTCCAAAAAATTGTAGTTTTTGAAATAATGACAATTTAACATTTTTTTATTGTAAAAAGGCTATACGGCTTTCAAGTTTTGTTGTTAGTTGGCCGTGACGGCGGGACGCGGTGAAACAAAAAAAATCGAGCACTTCAGATCGAAATATTACAATTTATTGAACACCATATAAATAATTATTTTATTAAACGAACTTAAAGTAAAGACAATATTTTTTTGATTCAACAAATTATGTCCTAATCCTAATCATAAACTTAACACCTCTAATGTAACTAAACCTGTAACTAATTGTACAGATAACAGTACTAAAAACACGTCAAATACGTACTACCTAATAAGTTGTTCGAAATGTCCGCCTCTCTCTTGAATACACAATGCAATACGTCTCTCAAATTTGCTGCTTACATTTCTACACATTTCAACACTAATGTTTTGAAAACAGTTTCTAATCCTAATCTTCATGTCTTCCTTTGTTGTAGGCGGTATTTTATAAACCTGCTCTTTGACGTACCCCCATACGCTAAAGTCCATTTTAGTAAGATCTGGGGATCTAGCAGACCAAGCAACAGGCCCTCCCCTTCCAATCCAACATTCTGGATATTTAGCATTTAAAAAAGTTATTATCGGACCTGTATGATGTACTGGGGCCCCATCATGAAGAAACCACATTTCTTGTTGCGTATCCTGTGGCACTTGACGCAACAAATTAGATAGCTGGTTTTGCAGAAAGTCTAAGTATACTTCCCCTGTTACTCGTTGATCAAAAAAATATGGTCCAATTACAAGATTACCGACAACACCTCTCCAAACATTTAAAGACGATCTAGTTTGAGAAGTATGTCTTATAAAATGTGGATTTTCGGTAGAATAGTAATGAAAATTGTGTCTGTTAACACTTCCGTTTCTGTGAAATGTGGCCTCATCTGTAAATAAAATCAAATGAACAAAATTTCTTTGTTGGTTTATTTTGTTTTGAGCCCATTGACAAAATCCAGTGGCCTTTGATAACCTTCAGGAACAAACTCTTGAAGTAGTTGAATGTGATAGGGGTGCATTTTTTGCGACTTCAAATCCACTGTACCGTACGTCGTTCAACACCAACCTGCTGAGAAATGGGTCCTTGTCCAATATATGGATTTTCGGTAACTGTTAATAGTACATTTAAGTGATTTTCCTCAGTCTGTGCACGTTTTTCCCTAGTATTTTTTTCATATAACACATTGCCAGTTCTTTCAAAACGCTCCAAAAGCTTTTCAAATGCCCTTCTTTCAGGTTACCGTCTCTCTGGAAACCGTTGTTGATACAGTCTTCTTGCTAAGAGCGTATTCTTATCACTAGCTCCCAAAACAAAAATCATATCAACCATCTGGGCTTGCGAAAAATTCATTATTTACAATTTTAATTCAAGTTTTAAATCAATTTGCTATAAAATACACTAATGCATCACACAAATTATCAACTGACAATAAATAATGACGTGTCTGATGATCTCTATTATTTTTATATGCCAGGCCTCGCCGTCACGGCCAACTAACAACAAAACTTGAAAGCCGTATAGTCTTCTTACAATAAAAAATGTTAAATTGTCATTATTTCAAAAACTACAATTTTTTGGAATATACACTCTTATACAAAGTCACCCTTATTTTTAATGCTAAATAAGATAGAATTAAAAAAATAGGGGTTTTCCATTAAAAAAAAATGACTTTATAGGTTTTTTTGAACCTACTTTTTATTGTCCATTTTTGATCACCCTGTATGAATGTTTTACAAAAATATCAATACAGCCCATTAGAGTAGGTCCCCATTTCCAAGGAAACCAACCATAACTAATTGATAAAGGCTTCGTTTAGAACAGATTTCCACCTATGTTTTGGCCTGTAAACGTCATATTTGACCAAAAATTTGAAATTTGTCAAAAACGGTTAGACTTAGGTATAGGACATTATACATAAAATGTGTCCAAAATTGTGTGTAGAATCTAAATATGTAATAATATATAGGGTTTTCTAATTAAAAAAAAAATTTAAGTTACTTCTAAGCTTTTATGATCTACCCTGTATAATTAAAAATATTTTTGGAATATGCACCAGAACATATCTTACAACTTTTGTATTTAATTTTTGTTTGTATCTCTTTAAATAAAGGAGATATGGGACTTTGTCACACTAATGCGCCACCCTGTATATATATATATATATATATATATATATATATATATATATATATATATATATATATAAATAAATTTTTCGTGGTTGCGTAGAAGTTTATTGCGCATGTTGCGCCGTCATTTATTGCGCTTAAGGTCCTCGCGCATTATTAGAATCCATATGGGTTTCATTTCTACACTAGCTTGGCTTATTGGATTTTCTGCTAGTGCGGTGTATGTGACTTCTTTGAGTTTACGACGAGTTGTGTTGTCATCCTTTGAGACTATCTGTATGTTATCCCATTGGATGCGGTGGTCTTCGTTCGAGACATGTTCGGCGATTCTAGATTTTTTCTGTTTCGCCCTTGCGGATATCGTTCTTATGTTCCTGAGTTCTCACTTTGAGTGGTCTACTGCTCTCTCCTATGTATGCTCTGCCACATTTGCATGGTAGGTTGTACACACAATTCTTGAAATTTTTATCTTCATTGTGTGGTTTGGTTTTGATTAGTATTCCCCTGACCGTTCTGGTCAATTTGAAGGCAGTGCGTATCTTGTATTTGCTGCCAATCCTTCGTATTTTGTCTGAGGTACCTCGTATATAGGGTATTATTGCTGTATATTTAGGTTCTTCTTTTTCGGTTACCCTTTCCCTGTTTAGGTTAGGTGTTAGATCGGGGTAACCATTTTCTTTGAGTGTTTTAGCGATATTTTCTTTTTCTTTGTTCAGGTCCTCTTGTTTTGAGCATATTGTTTTCGCTCTATCTTACAAGAATTTTGCCATACCTAACTTCACGTTTTTGTAGTGATTGGAGGTGTAGTGTAGGAACCTACCCGTGTGAGTAGGTTTCCTGTATACACTTGTCGTGAAAGTGTTGTCATTCCTATCTACAAGTACATCCAGGAATGGCAGTTTTTGTTCCGACTCCAATTCCATTGTCAATTTTATGGAGGATGCGCGGCTATTTAGGAATTCATCTAGCTTATGCTTGCCGTGTTGCCAAACCACAAAGGTATCGTCCACGTATCTAAGCCACATCCTTGGTTTCTCCGTGAATTCGGATGATAGTGGGGAACCCATCGCTGTCCCAATTTCTTGTTGATAGAATTTGTCTTTTACCTGTAAATACGTAGTTCTAATGCATATTGTCAGAAGTTCCATTATTGTGTTTACCGAGAGTTTCATCTTTTTCCAGCTTGTCCCTTATGATAGTACCTTATCGGTGGGCACATCTGTGAATAGGCCCACAATGTCGAAGCTTACTAGTATTTCTTCGTGGTTTGGTTGGAAGTTTCTGATGGTTTCCACCAAGTGCTGCGTATTCTTGACCATAGACTCGGTTTTTCCCGATAAGGGTGTGATGATGCTTAGCAAATAGTGTGCTAATGGGTGACAAGGTGAATTTCTCGAGCCCGCAATTGGTCTCAGAGGAATTCCTTGCTTATGAATCTTGGGTAGGCCGTACAGATCCAGAGGTTTGCTATAGTGTGGGGTAAGTCTAGTTCTTTGGTAATAGAAGAACTCCTCCTTATTCGCTCTATCGTACAAGCATTTTGCCGCGACTAACTTCACGTTTAGGTGTTGGTTGGAGTTGTAGTGTCGGTACCTCCCCGTGTGAGTACGTTTACTGTATACACTTGTCGTGAAAGTGTTGTCATTCTTGGGTACAAGTACATCCAGGAATGGCAGTTTTTGTTCCGACTCCAATTCCATTGTGAATTGTATGGAGGTTGCGCGGATATTTATCCTGTATACACTTGTCGTGAAAGTGTTGTCATTCCTGTGTACAAGTACATCTAAGAATGGCAGTTTTTGTTACAACTCCAATTCCATTGTGAATTTTATGGAGGGTGCGCGACCACACCATCAATCGAAAGACCTGACGCTATCAAAACGCGAGGGGGGGTCTCCGATTAGCAGAGAACTAGACTTACCCCAAACTACAGCAAACTTCCGCATCTGTACGGACTGCCAAAGATTCATAAGCAAGGAATTCCTCTGAGGCCAATTGTGAACTCCAGAAATTCACCCTGTCCCCCATTAGCACACTGCTAGGCATCATCACACCCTTATCGGTAAAAACCGAGAATACGCAGCATTTTGTGGAAACAATCAGAAATTTACAACCAAACCACGAAGAAATACTAGTAGGCATCGACATTGTGAGCCTATTCACTAATGTGCCTACCGATAAGGCACTAACTATCATAAGGGACAAGCTGGAAAAAGATGAAACGTTAGACGAAGGCACGCAACTCTCCGTAAACACAATAAGGGAACTTCTGGCAATATGCATTAGAACCACATATTTCCAGGTAGAAGACAAGTTCTACCAACAAGAGTTTGGGATGGCGATGGGTTCCCACTATCGCCCACAGTGAGATATATGCATATATATATATATATATATATATATATATATATATATATATATATATGGAATTGAAGACGATATCCGAATTCACGGAGAAACCATGGATGTGGCTTAGGTACGTGAACGATACCTATGTGGTTTGGCAACACGGCAAGCATAAGCTAGATGAATTCCTAGATCATCTAAATAGCCGCACACCCTCCATAAAATTGACAATGGAATTGGAGTCGGAACAAAAACTGCTATTCCTGGATGTACTTGTACACAGGAATGACAACACCTTCACAACAAGTGTATACAGGAAACATACTCACACGGGGAGGTACCTACACTACAACTCCAATCACCATAAAAACACGTGGCAAAATGCTTGTAAGATACAGCTAAAACAATATGCTCAAAACAAGAGAACCTGAACAAAGAAAAAGAAAATATCGCTAAAACACTCAAAGAAAATGGCTACCCCGATCTAACACCTAACCTAAAGAGGGAAAAGGTCACCGAAAAAGAAGAACCTAAATATACAGCGATAATACCATAAATACAAGGTACCTCATACAAAATACGAAGGAGAGGCAGCAAATACAAGATACGCACTGCTTTCAAATCGACCGTTGCTCAGGGGAATACTAACCAAAACCAAACCACACAATGAAGATCAAAATTCCAAGAATTGTGTATACAACCCACCATGCGAATGCGGCAGAGCATACATAGCAGAGAGCAGTAGACCACTCAAAGTAAGAACACATCGCACTAGCAGAAAATCCAATAAGCGAAGTTCTAAAAAGTATATATTGGATTACTCAGTGACTCAGCGGTAAAGGTGTCATTCCTGCACGATCGTGATACCATTTTTCTGAAATTATTTTATAAATTGTTTCATTGATGCAATTTGTTGCATTTACACCTTGATGGTCGCACCATGAGTCCTATTAAAAATGTGTACTCCGTTAGATGGTTCAAGATCTGATTTAAGGTAAGGATTTAGGCAAGATTTTAAATCGTTGAGATACTTAAAGCATTTTACATTACCTTTCACACGCTACTGCTAAAAAATTAGTGCGTTTTACCGAGGTATTCCTAGTTATGAGGCTTCGTCAGATTTAGAAGTTAAAAAACTAGGTCAAAATTCGCAAGTTTGTAAAGCACTACTTGCCCCTATTCGCTCTGCCCTTCTGCTGCATTTTCACAGGTTACACCTATGTTCCCTTTTGTTCATATTTGAGCGCAGGTTTATTTAGCACGATTTTGACACTTAGATGCATTTTCAATTTCTACACGCATGTTTCTGGTCTCGTCCAAGACCTTTTTTTGTCAATTTAACACTTGAAAAAAATCACAAACACAAACTTCAATTTACATTCACTTTGAATTACATTTCAGTTATCTTACACTAGAACGGACAGACAACGTACTCCCTTACATGAGTTAGATAACAGAAGTCACTATGAAATGTTGATGAAAGAACGACAAAATGTACGTTTTTGTAAATTGTGTCTAAAAAGCTGCGAGGTTTAGCACAAAATCAAGAGCATAATAAATGTCTCGTTCTCTAAATACACCAAATTGTACAAATTTACGTTTTAGATCCATGTGCCATCCTATGTTTTCTACGTCAGAAGATTAAACTTTGGGATTTTTTAAACACTATCTACTAGTAATGCTGAACTATCTCCATAATTTCTCCGGACTAAAGGTAATTTTAATTTCACATGACACACTCCGTTGTAATTCATACCACAACGTAATCAAAGTATTTTGATGTCTGCAAAATATCTATTTAGCATCTCCTGCTTCTCTTCCCTTTGTCTGTCAAATTATGAACAAAACGCAAGAATGGTTTTAATTCAATCGTCCGCGATGAATATATTACGTTTGAAAATCTGGAACTCTGTGTCTGTGGCAGGACACTGTAACACTTAAAATACACCTACATATCACCTAAATAACATTAATAATACAGAACGCGTTTCAGTAGCTAAGCTACCATCATTAGCAGTCCACCACTGGTGAAGATAGGTTAGCATATTGTATATTAAAGTGCTATCGTGTCAATGTGGTCTTAATAAGAGGTAAACCAACCTTCTTATCCTCTACTAGAGGCTGCAGCAGAGATGTCCAAGGAAATCGTAAATGTATTTGACAAATAATTTCCTGGCAATTCAACTCTTAATGCGCCTATCAATCCACCACGCATAAAAATTGCTATTTTGTATTAATGAAGGAAGTACTCATAATCCTCAATTCGTATATTCTCGAGATTGTCTCCATCGATAGCGATTTTACTCAGATATTGAACAACAATAATATTTTGCTAACTAAACAACTAGACAAACTTCTGTCTTCGTTTTATAAGAAGGAGTTTGCGCCTTGTTTCATAACAACACAATACATCTCCTGATTTGGAGGAGTATAAAAAACTTTACCAAACCACTTTGCTGTGTTACTGCTTCCCTTCTCCCCATTTATCAAGACAGTTTTTTTATCAAAATTGACTTCTCTTGCTTCTCGTTCACTGAGAATATGGTACTAAAATGAAATATATAATTCTAGTCATTCGTTCCCCGTACTTTTAAATCTTTCAAACAAGTCAGGAACTCATACTGAACAAAGATCCAAAAAGTTACCGTCTAAGTACCGATCCCTACTTTCAATTTTAAGTAAGACGGCGGGGAGGTGCATCAATTACGACTTCATAAAGTACTTTGAGAATGACAAAATAATAAATGGAAAACAATATGTTTCCACCTCGATATATACAGGGTGTTTAAAAAAGATGCGGCAATATTAAAGGGGGTGATTGCCAATGTCATTTTATACAATAAAGTTCCTATAAACATAGGTCCGCAAACGCTTCGTTACCGATCTACAGCGTGTTGAAGTTTAATTTAAAAAAACAGTCAAAATTAGATTTTTCCAAAACGGCTTGAGATATCATAATGAAATTATACGCGTGTCAATAGCTGTGGGAGACGCATACTTTGCAATACAACACGATGTTTCAGTCGTACCATTGGCGCGCGTATTGGCACGTCATAAGCTATTTTTCAAGAAAAAAGTAGGATGCCGCTAATTTCTCTAAAAATAAAAAATATTTTTTAATTCTTTGTTCAATTGTGAAGAAAAAAGCTCCCTTGACTTTTTATCGTACGACGTACCGTTTTTGAGTAACAAAAACATTTTAGTGCATGCCCATTTATCATGCGTACAAAAATATTTTTAAACATTCTTGTATTATTCACTGACATACCACTGATATATTGAATGAGTCTCGTGATTAATAATTTTGTATGTGTCGAATTTGTTGAAGTTCCTTATGAATCGCTATACGAATGCCGAGATGACCGACATGCACTACATTTATGGACTTGCTGATGGGAATGCATTAGATAGAAAAACTTTCGAATGTATTCATCGGCCTCTTTATGAAACAGGCACATTAAGACGAAATGGAGGAGCAGGAAGGCCAAGGACAGCAAGAACGGTAGAGCTGGAAGAGTATGTGCTGGACATGATTGAAGAAGATCGAGGTACTTCTACTCGAAAAATTGCTGACGCTTTGGATGTAAGTAATGGGACTATTTGGCACAGTCTTAAAGAAAATTTGTTGTATCCATTCCATATACAACGCGTTCAAGCACTTTTTCCTGCTGATTTTCCTCCTCGCATTGCATTCTGTCAATGGCTTTTGCACAACATGGTTCAAATCCCTCAACTCCTGATGTTGATTCTGTTCACCGATGAAGCGAGTTTTTCAAGAAATGCAATACGGAATTTCCATATTAACCATGTATGGTGTGAAGAAAATCCAAATAAAATTGTTTAAGATCGTTTTCAACATCAGTTTTCTTTGAACGTTTGGATTGGGATTGCGGGTGACTGCCTAATTGGACCGGTATTTCTACCCGGGAGACTTACCGGAGAGGTGTATCGCAACTTTTTGGAAAACACGCTCCCTGGATTTCTGGAGGACGTACCATTAGCAATTAGAGATGCAATGTGGTATATGCACGATGGCGCACCAGCCCACTTTAGTCAAGTAGCTCGTGATTTCTTAACACAAGCATACGGAAATTGGAAAACGTAGAAGACTTAAGAAATCGAATCATTGCTGAGTGCAACTCAATTAAAACAGATCCTGGTGTTGTTGAGAGAGTTCGCCAGTCAATGAGGAGAAGATTGGATTTTTGCATCCGAGCTCGAGGTGGTCACTTTGAACAGTTTTTGTAATTTTTGGTTGGTAAAATTTTTGGTTTGGTGAAATATTTGTTTTTGCCCTTGAATGAAACCCTTGATTTTTAAAACGTTTTTGCTGCAATAAATGGACATGCACTAAAATGTTTTTTTTTTACTCAAAAACGGTACGTCGTACGATAAAAAGTCAAGAGAGCTTTTTTCTTCACAATTGAACAAAGAATTAAAAAATATTTTTTATTTTTAGAGAAATCAGCGGTATCCTACTTTTTTCTAGAAGAATAGCCTGTGATGTGCCAATACGCGCGGCAATGGTACGATTGAAACATCGTGTTGAATTGTAAAGTATGCGTCTCCCACAGCTATTGACACGCGTAAAATTTCATTATGATATCTCAAGCCGTTTTGGAAAAATCTAATTTTGACTGTTTTTTTAAATTAAACTTCAACACGCTGTAGATCGGTAACGAAGCGTTTGCGGACCTATGTTTATAGGAACTTTATTGTATAAAATGACCTGGGCAATCACCCCCTTTAATATCGCCGCATCTTTTTTAAACACCCTGTATACAGGTGGCCTTCTCACCTTTCCTGAAACGGATCGAGTTTTACGGTAAATCTCGCGTTGTTGCCCATGGCCTAAAAAAAGCAAAAGGCCACGTATTTCATTGCCTCCCCAAGGGGGAGGACGGGCTACTTGAGCTTTCCAAGCTCCTTCAGCCACAATCATGGATTCCCAGCATACATACATACATTACGTATATATGCATGGTGGGATTAAGGATGGTGTGGTCAGGATAGGATCGGAAGAAACGGAGTTAGGGTTCTAAGGGGTAAATACTACCCCAGCATTCGCCTAAGTAGCCGCAGAATGGTGTGCGTATACGCAGTGACCATGGCGCTACATGTGTATGAGAAAAAACCCTGAAAAAATCTCATACATGGTAGAAGGCATGGGCGTAGCCAGCTAAGGGCAGGGAGGGGCAACTGCCCCCCCCCCCGGAAGAGCAAAAATAAATTAAATAATTTTTAAATTTTAATAAACAAAAAATTAAATCTAAAATATACATATTTTTCTGTTCTGCATATTTTTTTTGTTATCTGTTATTAGTTTAATTTAAGTATAATTAAAATCTCAAAGTTTTCTTTTCATTTGCCTTTTCTTTTTATCCTAAAATTTTACATTTTGAACGACCATGGACCATGGTTTGCCCCCCTGTTATAAATCCTGGCTACGCCCTTGGTAGAAGGTAACGGGAATCAAACCCATTACCTCCCGAATGCGGCTTTTCTTAACAAGACTTTAACAGACGGTTAACGTTTACAACTGCGTGTACTTTGTGTATACTTCAACGATTGATTGTTATCTCATTCGCAGCTATGTAGATGACAGCACATTTCACTCCAACTATGTCGGAGTATCTCTCAATAGATCCTTAATGAATCACCAATTGGGGAATACAAAAACTACCCAAACATGTTAACTTTGTTTGTTTAAAGAAATCATTTTAAACGGTCACTCTGTTCGAATAAACGATGAGTTGTTCGAAGATAAAGGTTTGTTTTGTTTCGGTTAGAAAACAAATTATGCCTTCAGTTAGAACAGTATTTCTGATTAATAACATAAAATTAATTAGAAAGGAAAACATTAGAAATGAAGTCCTACCTTATTCTACTCACTCAAACTCCTCGCCGGAAGGCTATGTCATTAAAGTTTCCTTCAATAAACTCTACAATTTAACAGCGGTTTGTAATAAGCGGATTGAAAAATTTAATAATGCGAACACACAGAATTTGAGAGCGGTCCCATACAATACCGACGAATCAATGTCATCCAATTTCAAATGTTGATAGGACCGTGCCTATCGCAGTGCGGTGTTAACTTCAATTTCTCTTAGGCGCGAAATGTTTGAATAATTAAAAGAATGAAAAGGAAGGCTTAATTTTAAATTGATTAAATTTGAAAGAGAATTAATTTAAAAATTAATTAAGAGTTAATTGAATCCTAATAAAGTAAAATATTTAAAATAAAATTGAAAATATAGAGCGATCATAAAATTAAATACCTAATAAATTTGGGACGAACAAGGCTCTTTTAGTCGACTGGTGGCAAATTCAAGCAAGAACATACCGTTCTTTGGTCTCATTAAATAAGAATCCGTCTTTTTTTAAACGTCTAATAGGTGATCTCTCTATATTCTATCGCTACTACTATGGCGTTTGAATGCTTTTCAGAACCCCCAAATCCAGACTGCGACGGGTCGTTGCATTTATACATATCCCGATGGTGGGGCGCTCGAGAAATTTTTTTCCTATCCTGTAGATTACTGTAAAAGTGTTACGGAACTTCTACGTTAACAATGTTATGTGGGTTGCTTCTCATCTGGATGTACGATTACAGACGAATAAATTAATATATCTTTAAGAGAAGTGTATTATTGTAAATCGCTAGAATCTAAATACAAAATTAACGAAACTTAATCGCTAATAAGTTTTTAATAAAAATTTATTATTAATTTTATTAATTAATAACTAATAAATTTTATTTAATTTTAGTTCCACCAACTCCACATCCAATCAAGAACATTCGACTGTCGCCCGACGGCAACTCAACAAGCTCTAAAATTAAAAATATTACTAATGGTGTATTTAATATTAATAATAATTACAATAATTCAGGAAATACGTGGGTAAGTATTATCAATACTTTAACTATTTAAGAGTGCAATTCTAAACAGCATTTACATTTATTAAAACATTCTAAAGAATTTAATACCAAAGCAAACACTCACATCATTTACAATTTAAGCCAACTAAAAAGGTAATAAATAAAATGAAAAAGTGAAAATGAAATTAAGCTTTTGAAAATCTAAACTAACTGGATTTCAAATAACTTCATTTCAATAAACACGTTTTCAAAGCGAAAAATTGAATAAAACAGAGGGTTACGTATTCATTTGCGTGTTAATAATTAAGTTTATTATTTACGCTTTACGATTTAATGATTAAATTTCAATTATTAACTTGTTTTCTAGACTCACTCAACGGATTCCTTATTAAACACAAATGGAAGTTATCCAAATCCAACATTAATTGCGATTTTGGTTGGAGTTACAATGACTTTATCGATTGCTGTTATTTTTGCTGTGATTTCTTGGAGGAGAAGAAGATTTGGTGATTGTTTGTGTTATAGTAAAAATTCGTGCACGGTAAGTTTCGTTACATTTTGTTTTATAATATAAAATACATATCTGTATGCCTTTAAATTAACGTCTAAATCTCTGTTTCTCTTTCACTTTTATTTGAAATACCGTAAAGTGGGGATACTTTGCGTATTAAAGAGATACGTTGCTCCAATGTCGGAAACAGCCTTGAATGATAACATTGCATAAATATTTAAGTTAGGCAACCAAACGTTCACTAGTGCATTGAAGGTGACTTTCCTTGTAGCTGAATATATGATCTAAAGCTGAACTGAACAGAGTACATCACCTAAGATAAAAAAAATTTGTTTAGAAAACTCATCAATATACCAAGGCGACCATTCATTCCTTTTTTAAACACATTTCCTATATGTAATTATTTTAATAAATTACCTAAATGTTTCGTATTTATAAAGAAGTCCCTTTTTTGTGCCGGTTCTGCCATTTTATTGTTTAGAAGGAATTATTACATAGCGCGAAATCCGGCTTATAAGGGAGTATTAAGTGTCAAGTTTAGCGCGAAAAGAGTTTTCTTACGACCGACTTGTATGTGTGGAAAATACATATACCGGAGCGTGTAAATAAATATAGTATAAATAGTTAGTCAGTTAAGGTTGGGTGTTAATAAATAACTGGTTTTAAATAAACAATGGTTTATAGTGTAGTGTGTATCTAGAACGGTAGAAAATCAGAAAAGTGCGGACCAATAGGAAATAGCTTTGGATGTATAGTTTGAGTTATTTATACTTAGAATTAGATTAGTTGCAAGTAAATTAGAGCTACGGGAATTGATGTGTTCCAATAAATGGTTTAAACAACAGTTTCAATGTCGAAATGGTAAAGGACGGTTGGTCTAGAGTACATTAGTCGCCTGACACGCGGTTGAGACAGGTTCGATTCCCGGTTCATGCAATTTTTTTTCTGTTTGGTTACAGTAGTTTGGTTTATCTAATCTACTTTTGTTAGGTTACTGTAGTTTTGTGTATGTTTCTTTTTCCTATTATACCGTACATTTTAAATTTTTATACATAACTACCAAGTTGTCAAACAAGGAAACGCGTGATTGGTCCGCATTTATCGATATTTAGCTGCTTGTTTCAAAAGTGGATATCCATTTATTAAATAGACACATTCAGATAGTGATGTAAAGTCCTTAAATCGTTGTACACAGTTGCACATGGTGGAAAGGCGGATATTGTTTAACACATATCGACACTTAAACTAAAAAGGCGGATATTTGGAAATGAAGAACCAAAAGCTAGGTGCATTTCCCATTTCGATAATTTAAAAAGAAATTAAATGATTTTGCATTTTTTGGACGGAGATTTTATATTTGTAATGTATGTCCAAGTACTTAACTTTATTATATGCAGTGTTAATAACAACAAATGATCGCTGAATATTTTGTCTTTGCTTGGGGTATTTTTACAATGATTAACACATCATGTTCCTCAAAGTTTTCTATTTTTATGTTATATAACTCTTCTCATCTACATGCACCAGCTACTCCTAATATCATTCCTACCTATAAAAAATATAATAATTTACTAATGTATCTTTAATATGTAATCTATTACCTTGTGTGCAAGAAATTTTTCGTCTGGAGCTTCAAGTAAAAACTTAGTAAAGTTTTCTTCAGTAAAAATACTGGCCTTTTTTGTTCGATATCCTACATTCTTTTTCTTTCAAGAAGCAATCAATGTAAAAAATTTTGAAATATCAATGGAATCTTGAAGAAAAATAGTCAATTTTAATATCGAGTATTGAGCCCACAGACTTTCTGAGCTTGTAGTTTTTCTTCTGACAAAGTACGCCAAGAGAGATTTTTCACAAATTCTGATACTTTTCTGCGTGCACCAATCTGCAAAATTTTTGTATGTTTTTTCGTAGCGTTCCCTGGATTTTTCAGCCGTACGTCCAACAATCCAACCTTCTTCAACTTCATCAATTTTATTTTCAGATTCACTTAAAATATTCATTCTAGTTTTGAATGTTATTTTCACAAAAAAAATGTATAGGCTGTAGTTATTTACAAATTGTTATAGCGACGAAATGCAAATTTTTACATTAAGACAACTTGATATAACGAGACTAATATCCATATGTACCGGGTGGCCAACTGAGAACGGCCGTCGACCATATCTCAGGAATGGATTATAGCACAGGTTCGGGAAAAAAATGTTTATAACAAAAGAGGCCTAGAGAAACGCCTGGAAATTATTTTCAGAATTGTAGGTCCACCGCTAGAGGGCGTATTTGACAGTTACAATTTTAAAAAGCAAAATTTTTCAAAATTTACTCAATTAAGGGGCATATTAAATATTATAATCAGATTCCTCGACAAATTCTGCATATTTTTTATTTGACAAGTTTTAGTCTATCTCTTCAAATAAGGGGTGGGGGAGAGTGGGAACCTTGTTACGAAAAAACGCCTTTAATTCAGGTTCTGTTTGACTGACTGATTTTAGTAAACTTGATGTTGTTTGAAAGAGCTTTTATTAAACAATAGAAAATTTGTAAATTTGAAGCAATCTGATTAATAACATAAATGCTAGAGGGCGCTATTTAATTTTTTTTTAATATTGTGTTTTCTCTTTACAATTTTAAATGGAAGCATAAAAATTTAAGTAGGTCTTTAGAAAGTAGACTAAATTAGTAATAAAACAGTGAAAACCGAAAGTCGATATCTTTTTCCTATTCTGAGATATCGTAAGAAACAGGTAAATGGCGGGAATTGTTCTTCCAACGTCTACTAGGCTAGTTCGCGTTAACGGAAATTATTAAATTTAGCCTGGATGAAAAGATCTTACATTGGTCTGCAGTAATTTAAACTGTTATCATACTAATGTTATGGTTGCCGCTAGATTACCTAAATGTAATGCTGTCGCTACTAACAATGAGAACAAATTAAAATATAATAATGTGATATATCTAACATTTTTTTAATTATATAAGAATGTTATATTTGTTTTCAAGCGATGTGTTAGTAAATCAAAAGCATAAAATATCAATAAAAACCAATATTTGCCCAGCAACAACAATTACAGTTTAAAATATGAATTACGATTTACTGATGACAACAAAATTAGTAAAGAGGGCCATGTAAGATATAAAATAAATTCCCTGTTGAAAACAAGCAAGCTATTATTTTCACGCATATGTCAAAAATTATTCATCGTGTTGCATTTAATAGACTTTCTTTATCTTTTCGTACCAAAATGATTCTTACAAATGAAGAAGCATTTAATATGTTGGTGGTTTATTTTGAATGTATGAGAAATGCAACCGTTGCTGCTGGAGTGTATGCACTTCAGTACCAAAACAGACGGCATCACAGCAGAAGAGTTTTTCTCCGACTCGCACACCCTGTACGTACTACTGGAAATGTGAATCTTCCTGTGCACCGAAGACAACGCAGAAGTAGAACAGAGGAAAATGTTATTTAAGGTTTAGCTTATGTAAATGTTAACCCTCATTCAAGCACTAGAGCTATAGCTAGAGACTTCGGTATATGTCGAACCACCGTCCAAAATATTTTAAGAGAACACAGGTGACTACTTATTTATTAATGCGTGTTTTATTCGGTATTATAGTGATAAAAATGTTTTAATTTTTTTCGTTTGTCGTTATATGTTTCTCATTTTTATCATACCGAAAGTATCATTATATCAAAGTTAACTTGTGACAACATGACTAATGTATTTGCCGCCATTTTATGTCCAGTTTCAATAAAACACAAAATTATTTAATGAAATTATCTTATGCTATGTGAATAGATTTTAACTAACAACATGATAATTAAGTGAGGCAAAGTAAAGTAAAAAGGTACCAATAATAAAAAATAATGTGAGGCCGGGCGAAAAAAATTCGTAATAACATTACGAGAGTTAATGCATTTAAAGTCCTTTTTTGTTTACTAACAACGAAGGACTTCAATGTGTCTTATTGATCTGATTACTTTATAATATATACTATTTTAGATTGCACCCATATCACATGGTGCTACACCATAGTTTGAATGCTCAAGATTTCGATACCAGGTTGGATTTTTGCAACTAGCTCTCAAATATGGTACACGACGATCCTGAAATACTTTCACGAATTATGTGGACAGATGAGGCTACTTTTCATAGTGATGGTAATGTAAATCGACATAATATATATGCACTACTGGTCTGAAACGAATCCCCACTGGATACAGGAGGTCCAACATCAGGGTTGTTTAAATGTGTAGTGCGGGATTCTAGGTGGAGAAATAATTGGGCCTTTTTTTTAATGAGATTGTTAATGGAGAAAGGTATTTAGATTTTTTAAGCAACGAATTGCCACTTCTTTTAGAAGACATACCCTTGGCCATTCGTCGTGACATGTTCTTGCAACATGATGGGTGCCCGGCACATTATTCTAGAGATGTTCGGAATTTCTTAGATCAATCATACCCTGAAAGGTGGATAGGACGTGGAAGTTTATTTATTTGGCCACCAAGGTCTCCAGACCTAACTTTTTTATTTGTGGGGGCGAATAAAAGATCTCGTTTATGCCAATAGACCCACAACAAGAGCTGACATGATTGAAAGAATATGACAGACAATACGAAGTATTTCAAGGGCAGAAATTGAAACTGCTGTTCTCTCCACCCGTCAGCGATTGATTTCATGCATTGAAAATGATGGACGACATTTCGAACATCTAGGACGACACTAATTACGTAGTTATTTATTTAAGGTTTTAATTGTTATATTTATCACATTATTATTTTATAATTTGTTCTCATTGTTAGTAGCGACAGCATTACATTTAGGTAATCTAGCGGCAACCATAACATTAGTATGATAACAGTTTAAATTACTGCAGACCAATGTAAGATCTTTTCATCCAGACTAAAGTTAATAATTTCCGTCATTTACGCCATTTACCTTGCTTCAAATTTACAAATTTTCTATTGTTAGCAAAAGCTCTTTTAAACAACATCAAGTTTATTGAAATCGGTCAAGCAGAACCTGAATTAAAGGCGTTTTTTCGTAACAAGGTTTCCACTCTCCCCACCCCTTATTTGAAGAGATAGACTGAAACTTGTCAAATAAAAAATATGCAGAATTTGTCGAGGAATCTGATTATAATATTTAATATGCCCCTTAATTGAGTAAATTTTGAAAAAAATTCATTTTAAAAATTTTAACTGTCAAATACGTCCTCTAGCGGTGGACCTACAATTCTGAAAATAATTTCCAGACGTTTCTCGAGGCCACTTTTGTTATAAAATTTTTTTCCCGAACCTGTGCTATAATCTATTCCTGAGATATGGCCGACGGTCGTTCTTAGTTGGCCACCCGGTACAGTGCATCCCATTTTGGTTGAGACAGCCAAGTATCTCGGTTGTTGTTGAAGATAAAACCTTGCTGTTTTCGCGGTCCTGTGCCACTTTTTTGTGAAACTCAAGATGTCCTGAACGGATTTTTCTTAACATCTTTCGTTCATAAGTTACAGGGCGTTTTTGAAAATTCACACTTTTTGGACCCCCTCCATATCTATGAAGTTTCTCAGCGATAATGTCAAATTGAAAACTTATCCCATAGAGAATTTTATGTAGAATTCAGTGGCACACTCCATTTTTTTTCGGGGTATGGTTATGGAGATACGACTCAAACTAATGATTTTTTCAATGGAACACCTTGTATTTTATCACCTCATTAAATTCCTTATTTTTTTCCCTTCAAAATGATATGTAATATATAAACATAAATTCTTCAAAAATGCTCCAAAATCACTAAAACATTGATTTTTAATAGTAGGCTATGGATTTTTCATACAAAAAAAGTTCAAATTGAAGAAATACTACGTGTAATTTTTCCATGACAGTAACAAGAACAATACTAACACTAATTCACTAACAAAACACAAAACGTAGGTAACTAATAGCAACAAATAAATAGTAATAAAAAGTTCATAATGTAGAATAAGCAACTAATTAAACATTTACTCATACTATTTCATTTCGAAATTATTCGATAACTTATTCATTGAATTGTTCAAATTGATGTCCATTTTCCCTAACACACAATTGACACAATTTCTTAATACCTCTTAATGCATTTAAAATTATGAAAGGCCGATTTTGTAAATTCTGGAAAACTGCCTCTGTTGTTGCACGAAATTCTTCAATATTATTGTGTCTCTTCCAGTATATTTTATATTTCAAAAAACACCACAAAAAAAAGTCCAACACTGACAAATCAGGTGACCTTGCAGGCCACCTAATGGGTCCATTTGTTCCAATCCAATGGTCCTGGAAAGTGTCTTCTAAAAACGGCACAATCAACCTCGAATTGTGGGCAGGAGCACCGTCTTGTTGGAAGTAAATGGCATTAAGATAGGCGAGAGGAACATTCTTCAGGAATTCTGGTATTACTTCTTCTAAAATTGCCAAGTATCTATTTGCGTTGAGAGCCCCTTCAAAAATGCGGTATTTTATTGATGTCCCCAATAAGAAACAGGCTACATTAAAACCAAATCGACCCTGTTGTTGTTGCTCAAAAATTAGGTGTTGGTTTTCATCATACCAGTGCCTTGTATTTTGCCTGTTAAATAAACCGGCACTCCTTATATGGGCTTCGTCTGACCATATGACTTTACTCGCAAAATTATTGCCCCTTCGAGTTTGGTTCAAAAACCAATTACAGAAATTCACACGCCTCGCTGCATCACCAGGGTATAAATGCTGGACAATATTCACTCTGTAGGGTTTCAATTTGTGTTGTTTTAAAATCCTTTGTACCCATGATTGGGGAACGCCAGTGTCATTTTCTAACTTCGTACAGGAAGTCTGAGGAGAGACACGGACGCTGGCTAAGACATTTATTTCATCCACTTCATTATTTTTCTTTTTATATGTCTTGGGTCGGGGTTTAGAATACGCACCATAATTTGGTAGATTATTCTTTAGTCGAAATATCGTTGCTCGACTAGGTTGACGCCTCTCTGGATATCTAACGTTTTAAAAACAATAGGTCATATAATGTCTTATTGTAAATTACTAGTTTACCTGTTTAAATATAATTCTAATGCTTCGTCAACATTTTCATGGCATTGATTGAAACATTGTATGATATCATACTTTTCGTTGTTCTGAAAAAATCTTTCAGCCATTAGAAAATTTCACAAATTAACAAAATCGCCAAACACAAACACAATAAAACGCATCATGACAGCAGATGTGTTGATTTCTCCACAGTCACTTGATAAAACAATGCCCCAAAAGTCAACAACGGTGTTTGTAGCATCCATCACCTACTATAAAAAAAGTAAAACTTTAAAATCCATGGCATTCTATTAAAATTCAATGTTTTAGTAATTTTGGAGCATGTTTGAAAACTTCATGTTTATATAATATACATCATTTCGAAGGAAAAAAATAAGTAATTTAACGAGATAATAAAATACAGGGTGGTCCATGGAAAAAATCACAAGTTTGAGTCTTATCTCCATAACGACACCCCGAAAAAAAAATTGAGTGCGTCCCTGGATTCTACGTAAAATTCTCTATGGGACAAGTTTTCAATTTGAGATTATCGCTGAGAAACTTAGATATGGAGGGGATCCAAAAAGTGTGGATTTTCAAAAACACCCTGTAATTTATAAACGAAAGAAGTTAGGCAAAATCCGTTCAGGCCATCTTGAGTTTCACAAAAAAGTGGCACAAGACCGCGGAAACCGCAAAGTTCTATCTTCAACAACAACCGAGGTATCTGGCTGTCTCATAAGCATCTCGAACATTAAGGACTACTGGTCTCAGATAATAATTGGAGTCGTCGCTTCGCTCCTCCTCCAAACAATTGTCTTCGATCGGTAAAATGTCCTTATTGTTCTAGATCCCTAATATACTATAATTTCAATTATTTTAGGATAACTATGCACCTTCTTTGTTATACGTTCATAACGAGAACAGGCAACATTGTAAAACCAAGAACAATAATCTATGTCAGAATGACGTTTAAAACTTCATGCCAGATAGAGATTAATAGACATAAATACATGTTAACGTAAAAAAATTCCAAAGCCGCCCGCTTCTATAAAAATATCGATATTACAGCTTCAGCATTTTCAATCACATTTATCTAATTTTTATATTTATTTCGCTTTACATTAAAAAACATTATAAACAAAATTTATGTAAAATTAAATTTTCTTTAAAAAATACGTCTACGCTTTTTCTTAACAAAATTGGTCGTTATTCAGGTAATTGAACTACCACTTAAATCCTACCTTAGGAATTTTCTTGCCGCTAAATTACGCGTCATATCAAAAAAATTCATAGGACATAATTAATCGATATGTTTAAGATCTGTATCTAGGTATTTTTATATCTTTGAAATATGCAGCTGTTTTAAAAGTATTTGATAAAAACCAAAAACTGCCCCTAATAAACCCCCCTCTCCGTCGCTGGATTTGTCCCAAAATCTAATCCGCTCTAAACCAAATGAAAACAAGCTTAAATACAAAATTTTAAATACGTAGGTATTTTCGTTCCGGAGTTATCATGGATACTAACAGACATCCACACAGACATACAAACACACACAGACATGATGGCTGATCTTGGCGACACTTGGCCAAAAATTGTAAAATGCGCTAATAAGTCGATTTAGCGATAGTAAAAAAAATATCGATGGCATAACCTTCTATACCTACATACAGTGCGCACCAACCGGCCTTGTTATTTCAAAACTATTCAAGCTAAATCGATAAAATTTAATATGCATGCTGTTTACAAAGCATTTCCACAGTTTTGTTATTTTTTGAACTAACAAGGTCGGGAGCTGCACAGCCAACTTGATTTTTTTTTAATAGGAAGGGGGGGTCAAATCTCATACCGTTTGAAAGATATTTTCAAGTAGAATTCAGCGACATGCCACTTGCCATAGTTATCTCTAAAGATAACTTCGCTATTGTAAATTAAAGATTGGGAGTAAGTATTAACTAGATAACTGAAGATTTAGTGAGCGCTGAAAACAACGGGTAGTTCGTGTGTATTTGAACAACGTTTTTCCGGAAAGTTGGATTGGACGCCGAGGACCACCGCGATCACCTAGATTTTTTCTTATGGGGTTACCTGAAGAATCGTATTTACCTCGATAAACCAAATGACTTGAATGAACTAGTGCAACAAATTCGAGAAGAAACAACAAATATTCCTTGGGAGTTTATTTTGAATTCAGCTGAAGGTTCTTCTAATCGAATTTATTATTGCCAAGAGGTGAATGGGGAACTGGATCTTCTGTTATCCAGTTAATACCTACTCCCAATCTTTAATTTACAATAGCACAGTTATCTTTAGAGGTAACTATGGCAAGCGGCATGCCGCTGAATTCTGCTTGAAGATACCTTTCAAACGGTAAGCGATTTGACCCCCCTTCCTATTAAAAAAAAATGAAGTGCAGCTCCCGACCTTGTCATTTAAAAAAATAACAAAACTGTGGAAGTAATAGAAGGCTTTGTCAACAGCATGCATATTAAATTTTATCGATTTAGCTTGAATAGTTTTGAAATAACAAGGCCGGTTCCATACATTTGGTACGCACTGTATGTATATATTGGAATGTAAAAATATACAAATGAGTAAAACTTCGTTCGCCATTTTAGTAAAATACAAAATTAAACAGATATTTGAAAATGTAAACTTTCCCCATTAACACTCATAATAAAATACTTATCTTTTTTGGGATTTTTTAATGGTGTATTTAAATTATACAATCTAAACGTTTCGATAACACTTACAGTTATCTTCGTCAGTAGTAATATTTGTAAGAATTGTTAAAGATGTTGTAAACAATTTTGTCAAAGTTGAAAAATTAAAACATAAACATCAGCCTGCTATTAATATAACAGTTTGAGAAATGTAAAAAGCCAACTCTAAAAATTAAATTTCAAATTTTAGTAAAGAATAACTAAAGGTCATTAAAAATTAAATATTGTTAAACTGCCTCAAAGATGACAAACCAGAACACTCTCTACGACGAAAGCTAACAATGAAATTTGCCAGCCAAAAAACACATTTAACAAAATTTAATCGAGTTATGATGTAAGTGTAAAGTTGTGAAAAACTTCAATTTGAAAATGATAAAAGCATTCACAAATCCAAACATCACATCAAATAAAATAACCTAGTTAAATCTAACAAAGAGATATCTTTATCAATAATTGGAAGTGTCTAGGAAAAACACAGCAAAAAACCTAGGTTTTTTGCTGTGTTTTTTCCTAGACACTTCCAATTATTGATAAAGATATCTCTTTGTTAGATTTAACTAGGTTATTTTATTTGATGTGATGTTTGGATTTGTGAATGCTTTTATCATTTTCAAATTGAAGTTTTTCACAACTTTACACTTACATCATAACTCGATTAAATTTTGTTAAATATGTTTTTGGCTGACAAATTCCATTGTTAGCTTTCGTCGTAGAGAGTGTTCTGGTTTGTCATCTTTAAGGCAGTTTAACAATATTTAATTATTAATGACCTCTAGTTATTCTTTACTAAAATTTGAAATTTAATTTTTAGAGTTGGCTTTTTACGTTTCTCAAACTGTTGTATTAATAGCAGGCTGATGTTTATGTTTTAATTTTTCAAATTTGACAAAATTGTTTACAACATCTTTAACAATTTTTAACAAACATTACTACTGACGAAGATAACTGTAAGTGTTATCGAAACGTTTAGATTGTATAATTTAAATACGCCATTAAAAAATCCCAAAAAAGATAAGTATTTTATTATAAACAGATATTTATTTTTTTTTTCTTGACACTATTGCATTATTACATGTAACACCTGAAAACTTACCATAAACAAACAAAGCATTTGTCACTTAGACTAGAGAGCATTAACTCTCATAATTTTGTGTCTAATTTAAAAGAATTTTTTCCTCTCCTTCCCCTTACCGAGGACTATTTGGTACCCCTCAGACTCTTCGGATGATGCATCCATGTCTCGTATTTTCTTTTTACTTTTGGCCACCTTAATATATACGGCCATAAAATTTTTCAGTGGTAAAAGTTATTAGCAGCTGTACTAAAGTAAGTATTTTTCTAGTAAGTCTTTAATATAATGCTGTTATTTTAAATGAAAAATATTTAGGAAGTATTAAAAAAAAATTGTAAAGAACGTGTATTCTTTTTTTGGTTTTTGGGGATACTTTGCTCCACCAATTTTAGTTTCGCAATGTATCCCCACTTGAATGGCTAATTACTGCATATCATTTTGATGTTTCTACTTGTATTTTCGAAAGTTTCAGTACACAATTTATTTTTTGTTTATTTTCAGAAATGCCCTGATAACGCAACGAAAAGTTATTCTAGAAACTACGTTGATTATTTTAAAGAATCTGACCAAGAATGTTAACGGGAACTAATGAAAGACGGGATTTCTCATCGTAAAGGAAAAGCAAAAGTATAAAATCCAAAATTAAAAGTCAAACACTTTAAAACACCGGGAATGCAACCTATATCCGGTAACGAAGAAGAAAATCAATTTGTAAACTATAATTTCAATGGGTTTCCTATGAGCATGTTGGAGCTGTAACATATGAAAAGTTACTGAAATCGATGGAAGACAAGTCAAAATATTCAAAAATAATTAGCTGGATGTGAATAGGTGAAATCTTTTCTTCATAGACATCCAAAACTTACAATGGTTTGCGAGAATGTTAAACTCACCTAGGCAGTAATAGACGACACTGTTTTGAGAAATTATGTAGGAAATCAGAAAGCGGAGATAAGGGACGTACCGGGAACTAGTATCCGGAATTTTGATCAGTAAAAAGGTCTTGGTAAAAAAAGTTTGTAAATATCCAGAATTAGTGAATTTTTAGCTCCATATTCTTTATACCGCACGTCATGATATGCTGACTGTGCCGGTATCAATCGGGCAGTATTGGGTGGTTTGATGCCGATTGGCGGGAAAATCAAATACTGATGAAGTTGAGAAAGTTGGTTGTGCCATCTCATTTAACAGTACATACATCGGATCTCTCCCTCCAAAGCTAAATGATCTCCAAACAGCACACAAGTAACTCAACCACTTGATGTGAGCATGTTTAGACCATTAAAAATTGGTTGGAGGAAGAGGCTATCTGATTGGAAGGCCAGTCCAGACAGTATGCGCTGTACCAATATTCAAAAGCACTAATCATTCAAAAAATCATGAACATTCTAACGCCAACTCTAGCTGACAACTGAAAATCGGATTTCAGAATATGTGGCGTCCTCCCAATGAATGTCGACGATCTTCTGAAAAAGGAAATTGAAAAATGAAATTTACTCCGTCGTACATGGAGAGCATTTACACTAAAAACCTGACCGAGACTATTTGACCTAATTTATCATCATGTAATTATTTGGAAATAATAAAAAAAACAAACAGAGGCAGTTTTAAAGTGTATATTTTAAATAAAATTTGAAAAAGTGCTATACATAAGAAAACTAATCGTCTAAATCTGTATCACTATCAACATCGTCTTCGTCGTCTTCATTGATTTCGGTTGACGAATTTTGCGCTTCAGGGATCAACAGACCTATTGTTTTTGAGCAGAACAACTTGTTTTTTTTTCGTGGTAGTGTTCTTTTACTGTTAAAGGGTACAGCCGTTAGTAAGAGTCTGTTTAAAATATCTCTGTTGCATCTGACTCTATCAAACTTTCGGGCAAAATTTTGTCTAAACAGTCTAAAATATTCATTGCGGGCTTCGACAGTCTCTTCTGAAAGCTACCCAATTGGCAGTATTGAGTGTCAAATCACCGTTGCACCATGCACAAGAATTTTGTTCACAGTAGTTGACTTTGGATACTACCCATACGGCTGCGCGTACAATTTTGTTATTTCTTCTGTGTAGCCTTCAAATTTTTCTGCATCTACTTCATGGCCACTGGAAATAGCTTCAAGGATGACTTTAAACTTGTTCATTGTTCATTGTTTTTTCAAGCCATTTTTTTTTAGAAAACGGTTATGTTTTTAGTTTGCGGCGACCCATTTTGGCTTAAAATCACTCTTGAAATGATTTAATGTATGGTCTAATTGGCTATGTTCATTGTCTGGGCATGTAGTTATCTCATTCATTTTATTCTCCAAAAACATCTTTTGGCCAATTTTCGTATGCGAACATTGTTGCATTATATCATACAACTGCTTCTTACCCATGTTTTTGAACATCCCAGAGGAATCTAAAAATCAAAATGAATTTATTATTAACATTCAGAGGCCTATTAAGGATTCTCGGGGCCCCAGGCGGTATTAATAAGCATGGCCCTCGCCACCTGATTTTTAAGGAGTCGAAGACCTCTTCTCCGTTCCCATTCCATTTACAGACTCCTAATTCGCATTCGATGGCGGTACCTGCGATCGCTCCGATAGATTCAAAGGAAATTCAAGCCGCGGCCGCTCCCTCGGGACCCTCGTATAGACGGGGCCCCTGGCGACCGCCTAGTACCCCTAGCCTTTAATACGCCACCTAGTGCGCGCGTGCGTGTCGGAGTATGAGTGTGGGTGCGGGTGTGAGTGTGAGTGTGAGTGTGTAAGTGTGTGTGTGTGTGTGTGTGTGTGTGTGTGTGTGTGTGTGTGTGTGTGTGTGTGAGTATGTGAGTATGTGAGTATGTGAGTATGTGAGTATGTGAGTATGTGAGTGTGTGAGTGTGTGAGTGTGTGTGTGTGTGAGTGTGTGACTGTGCCAGTGTGCGAGTGTGAGTGTGTGTGTGTGTGTGTGTGTGTGTGTGTGTGTGTGTGTGTGTGTGTGTGTGTGTGTGTGTGTGTGAGTGTGAGTGTGTGTGTGAGAGTTTGGTTTTCATCAAATATTCTTGAAACATCTGCATATTTCGAATATACAAAACTACCAAAATATAAGTTTTTAAAACTATACATTATGTTCTATGCTATTTTTTGTTATGACGCCTAATTTGGCGCTAAATGATTCCTAAAGTGGAATTTAAGTGTGGAATTTTTTTAATATCTAAATAACAATGAACTTTATAGGAAAATGTGACCAGATATTCTCTAAAGATAAATCATCGACTTATCTTCGTAAAGCTGCTTATACAAAACCAAATAAGCTTCTAACATTAATTAAATGGGATATAAAAAATAACCGTATTATCGATACTTTTATAGAAGGTGGCGACTTTGGAATTTTTTTTATTGTCTTTTTACCCTTTATCTGACTTAAAGGTTTAAACGTCTATCTGACATAAATTATTGGTGTTGTTTGTAGAACATTGCCTATTTTCATTATGAACATATTACAAAAGAGGTTGCATCATTATCCTAAAAAAATGCATTATTTCATTTCTTTAATTCCTAAGGTCGTGTGTTATTCCATACCAGATCATTAATGTTATGGTTCTTGCACCAACTCAAAAATATGTCGCATTGGACGTCATGTTTCTCTATCAATTATTCTGGTAAGAATTCTGAAGTGGTTACGAATGGTTTTTGTAGAATTTCTTCTGACACTTTTAATACTTTCACATTCTTAACTCATTATTTATTAAATATTACGAATAATTCACGATAGAATCACAACAATTCCACTTAAGCAGCTTGAATCTGGGAGAAACGAAAACAGTGATCAACAATTTTTTAAGGTAAGTTGATAAACGCTGAGATTTTTCTGTAAAATGGTTTTATCGTTCAGTGACATGTTAAACCCTATTTAACACGCATACATGGGTGGATGTGAAGGCACATTTAACACACATGCACTGGGTGCATAAACAAATAGACATTACCCATTTCAAATGACCACATTTATTTACTAATAGATATTAATATAACTGCAGTTAGTAGTCTCAACTCCTGACCATAGCGCTAGGCTACCACCCTCCATCTCCACAGCATCCTTTCCTTTGCGCTCCCATACACGCAGAATATCAAGCTGCCTTTCGTACATTCGCAATTTCAAATTATTTACCATGCGTACCTCTAACATTTCATGTACCGACTCGCTATTCATTGCTTGCACAGTCCTCAGCAAGGGGGCCTGTCAGTTTCGACCTTGACGGCCCCTTAGCCAGGTCGATCCAAGGCAATTATATTGTTCTTTTGAGTAATTACATTGCGAGCAGACCCTACTAACGATATCGCCCTACTACTGGATAGTTATTTGTTCTATATATATATATATATATATATATATATATATATATATATATATATATATATATATATATATATATATATATATATATATATATATATATATTCTTTTTACTTACATAATTTTTGATCACATTATGTTTTAATTAGATTGTTCGCTACGTGATTCTTGGATTTACCGGACTGTTATTTATTTGCGACTAAATGATTTAATTATTTTTTAATTTAGATTTCCGTGTACCAGTTAGTTATTTGTTTATTTAATTTAATTCCGACTTTATTTGCCTACCTTTAAGATTAATTAATTATAATTAAGGTTAAATATAGTAACAAAGGTAAAAGTTAGATTAAATTTTGAATTTGCAATCAGGGAAAAATATGGCATAAGATAATATGTAACATAATGTTATAGTTAAACTTAAAATTAAATATAGTACCAAAAATAAAGTTGGATTAAGTTTTGAATTTGCAATCAAAGAAAAAATTACCAGACAATCTGCAAGCTGTATGTAGAATTTGCACTTTCAGAGGATTTTTTTTTATTTACGGCTTAGCCATGTATTGTCATATCTTTTGTATTTTATATTTGTGTCTATATACCGCCAGAAAAAAAAAGGTTTTTTACCGATACCCCCTATAGGGGATTAAGCTTTACTTGTAAACTTCCCGCATCTTTCGGAATTTATGGTTTAAGCACCCTAAAGTATTGTCATACAGACATTTTACCGCCAATTTTTGAATAAGATGCATTTTTATTAGTACGTTTTTTTTATTGTAGCATTCATATCATTATATGAATATATATATATATATATATATATATATATATATATATGTTGCCGTGATAATCTGCTTGCTTGATTACTTACGATTTTTATTAACATTTTGGTGTTTCCCGCATTTAGATGCTCAATCTACTTCACGTCTCCGTAATAATTTTGATTACCAAGGCAGAAATTTGGTATATAAATTTTGAGGCTACTGTTAAGCCACTATTATACCCAGGGGCGTAACTTCAACATTTTGATTGGGAGGGGGGGCAGGAAAAATAGAATAAGGTATAGCCTATGCCTACCTACCTACCTATGCCCATACCTATACCGTATAGGTATAGATATAAGGTTTTTCACTCTTTCCAACCGTTACACAGAAACACTTGAGAAAAAGAATTCTTACTTCTACTAAAGTACACATTAATTTTTCTTTTTCATAAAATATAGAGTATTATATTTTTTAGTACGCATGTAAATTTTTATAACTGACTATTAAAATATGCTGGAGCGTGCGTAAATCGACAATTATAGCACGGCGTGCTTTTGCTTTATAAGTTGGTTACTAGGAAACAGTAATATTAATCTGACATTAATAAACTTTATTCAAACTTTTCAATTTGTTAGACAATATTTATTACCAAATTGAAAACGAAAGGTACAATTCAAATTATTGATCACTTTAAATCTATCTGTAGACTTCATGGAATGACTTGTAGTTGCATGAAAAATTGATGGAGGGTCAGAGTCTCATCCGGCGCAACACTTCAGGAATAACATCGAAATGGTAATCATTCTAAGAAAGGGTCCTTTCATGCGTACTAAAAAATAGTAGATAAAACTCGTGTATAAGCGGGTTTAAAACACTTACAACATTAAAAAAAACTCGTTTCACTCGTTTTCTTCAAACTTGTTATGCGTGATTAAAAGGCTTGTTTATACACTATTTAATCAATCTTACAAACTTTATAAAAAAATTTAACTCTACACAAGATGAGTTCGTCTGTTCTTTTTCGAATTAAAATCGTTGATTACCTTTCCAATGTCAATGTCTATACTTCTTTCTATCGCTAGAAGTGCCAAATATGATAATCGTTCCTGCTTGATCGTACTTCTGCAGTAAATCTTGAACTGCCGCAAATATCAATAAGACCGCTCACATGATGCCGAGTTTATCGGAATCGTGAAAAACAAACGAAACAAATCAAACAATAAAGGGAATACATTTTGCAAATGTTTTTCTATGCAAAAAGCAGCTCTTTCTTGAATACTTTTGTTAATTGGTTCTATTTTGTAAAAACATTGCACTTGTGATTCAAGCAATTCTTTATCAAAACTATAAAATTTACAAACTTGTCCTATACTCGCCATGTTTATTTCACTTGCGCTAAGAACTTTTTCTAAATGATTAAGAATATTTAATAATTATTTGTATTATAAGTAAAGAAAAGTATTGTTTTTCTTTACGAATCTTTCTAATCGAGTCGCAGCTGGGATTAGAAACGCGATGAGTAAAGAAGAACCTACTTTTCTTTAAGAATAATACATAAAATTTTTTCGGACACTAAATGGAAATGAATTACATTTTATACGAAATTATTAAAAAAATACATGACAAGCGCGAGAATCAAATTGCTGTTTCCATTACTGCAGCAACTAAACAAAAATAGGTAAACAAACATTTTGTAAAGTGTTATCGCGTGAAAATGGAAATAAATAATGAAAATCACCCTGAAATATCGACATTAGCGCTTGAAGCTGTTGCTAGGTTATTACCCTTGAAATCACAAGATAAATATGGGAAGACCTAGAATATTTTCAATTCTTGGAGGACTTCAAAGAATGTAAGGGATATCGGCGAAGAAGTTATGCTTGCTTTTTTTCACGAAAAGGTTAGTTTTCCTGAATACATTTATATATTTATTTTAAGTTTTATCTTCATATTTGATTACAGGCTGAAAGACTGGAATCTTCCACGCTGTGATCGACATATTCCATGTTGAAAAGTACGTTGAGAGTGAAGGAAAACGTCGATATACCGAATTATGGGAAGTTACAGTTATAGTTAAAGCAAAAAAATTCTATCGCCGGATGATGTGTTAAAATTTTTGACAGAACCCCTGACGATACTTTCTTATGATTAAAGTGGCGTTAATTTTCGGTCTGTATGGGGAATGTCGTAGTATGGAGCTAAGAAGGTTAAATGTGAAGAATATCGAGGATACCGGCTCTATTTTGGTTGCCATCCTCCATGACACTAACACAAGGAGGAAGTATATGTTATGACGGAAATCAGAGGAATTAATGAGATTGAGTTGTACATGAGATAAGTAAGCTTGCGTCCAAAACATATCAATTACTCAAGATTGTTCATATTTTATATGAACAATAAACGTACAGTTCAATCTGTGGGGATGCACAGTTTCTACAAGATACCGAAGAAAGTTGCCTATTATTTGAAATTACCCAACTAATACGGTTACACAGTACACTGGGCACTGTCTATTCAACTATTTTTCTTGCTGAGGGTGGAGCGGATATCAGGAGGCTCAAAAATCATGGAGGATAGCGATCAAACATGACTCCAGAAGAATATGTAGAAGAAAGCATTAACAATAAAATGGCGACTTCGAAAATGATTTTTAATCAGCCATCATCGTCAAACAGTGGATGCCAGAATCTATCAGATGTTGTCCTAGAACGTATTGAACTACAGATGGCTCCTGCATGTAGATCATGTTCTGCGTCAAATGGAGGAATTCATCAGGAGGTTTTATCAAAACTATCATTTAATGATTTACAGTTAAAACATTGTACAAGCTTAAGTTTTTCTAACGTTAATAGTTCATATTTAAATTGCTGGATTGTGATGTTGTTGATAATATATCACATTGTGAGATATTAGTTTAAGTTTTGTGGAGTAAAAGTAAAGTTGAATAAGAAGTCTATATTTTTCAGCAAAGCACTGGCTTGCCCGCAATTCCCGGAGTCAGTTTCTTTGATTTCATTGAAAGCCAATAATATAGCTTGAAACCTGTCTAATAAAGATCGAACAGCTTCTACTCGCCAAGCCCATCTAGTGAGTTGGTATGCCACCACAAAATTATTTTGTATCTTTTTGAAGCTTTTCAATAATAGTCTTTTGGTGGATTTTTCAATAAAATTATAAAGGTTGGATCTGAAGAATAAAATATGAATTATGTACAGAAGTCACATCATTGCAACAACGCACAACGCACAAATTTAACACATGTTATGACAGTAAATATGTATTGCAATCTGCTTTTCATTTAAAATCCAAGTTGCAACGCCTTTATAAGGAACTCTCATATTGAAGCGCCATCGTAACACTGCGCACACAAATTTTTGATGTCCAATCCCAAGAAAACCAAGACTTGCTTTAGGATGTTTACCGGTCATTCACCGTCAGTTGTCCCAGCTCGATAAAATCCTACAAATGACTCGTGTATTTGTAACATGTCATCGACATATCTCAAAATAATAGCTATTTGTTCATGCTTTGCTATGTTTTGTGTTTCATCGGCTAAAATAGCAAATATTTTTGCAGATCTTACGTTGTTGCCCATAATAGATTCGTTCGTTAGTTCATTAGTTCCAAAAAAATTCCGTGATTCAAAGACGATTCAGATTCATCATGTCCTCTTAGTGGTATCGATAGTCTGCTACAAAATATCAGTGATTCGCACAATGCTTGCAGGTACAATCTTTTCTTCTCTACGTCTTTAGAATGTTGAACACTAATTTTTTCAGCAACAGTTCCAGTTTTGACTGATTTCTTAAGAGCTGCAAGCTTCACTTTACTGTTCAAAAACATGAGAAATGCTTTTGCCATGTTTTTGAAACTTTTTGACACTCTGGTCTCAACTTTGGTCCATCTGTTATAGGGAATTTAAAATCACTATGTTTAGCCAGAATGGGATCATGAGCGGGATCGTGTTTATTAATTATATTGGTTGATGTCGAAATTTGAATCAGATGAGCGACAGACGCTCTGTATACTGTAAGAAGGTTCACTGATTTTTAAAGCACTTACTTGAGTAGAACATCTAGGCAGAGACACACTTTTGCATCAATTGAAGGCTTCTGAGAAGGCAAAAATGTCAGTAGTCTGGAGATTCCATTTCCAATCTCCATGGCTTTTTGTTTGGAGCCTCTGAACCGAAAAAAGATAGCAAAGATCGCGGGCCTTTATTTTTTTTTTTTTTGAGCCTATAGAAAAAATGAAGTAAATTTGAAGCACTTTACATTCATTTAGTAATAGTAAATTATGATTGAACTACTTACCATTTGTTATTATAAGTTTTTGTTATGAACGAATAAGTTCAAAGGTAAAATAGAATTTACATCAGTTCTACATACATAAAGACAAAATTTACATCGATTGGGGCTTGAACCTTGGTGGCGCAGTTGGTTAGCGCGATATTCTAGCAAAGTACAGGTCGTAGGTTCGAATCCTACTCGAGGTAAACTTTCTATTTATGTATTTAATAAAATTTTACTTACCATTTGGTTTAGCTGTTATTAATGTTGACTACTATAGAATGCACAATAGCAAAAAAAAAATAAAGAATAAGTACAATGAAAATTAAAAACTATAAATACTACACTGTGTAAATAAATTTATCGTAAGGGTAAGATACTATAATAATTTTATAAATAATATGTAACTTCTACTGCCACGCCACGAGTAAAATAAGCAACTGAACTGCTTATAAAATTACGCTTACGAAGAATGACGAAACAGTGTCTCCGCGGTTTGGTAAATAGATTTTTATATTAGCGTTCTGATTTAAGCCAACTCCCTGTAATTCGAAGAAATGTTATCAATCTGTGCAAGCAGTATCTTCGGCGTTCAGCAAATGCGAAACGCATGTACGTATACACCGAATAATGAATATCACACATTTAGTATGAAAATGTGAACTTTCACCATTTACACATATTAAAATACTTATCTTTTTGGGCTTTTATAAATGGTGTATTTTTACATTTAAGTTATACAATCTAAACGTTTCGATAACATTTACAGTTATCTTCGTCAGTCTAACCATCATATGGCATAAAAAAGAATGAGTAGGCTCGACCTAACTCAGGCGTACGGTCGGAAGACCGCAGAACACTCGGATTCGTGGTTGTTTTGGAGGTATAGCTTGAAATGATAGTAATCTGGTTAGATAGGAACCGGATATGAGTAGGCGCCACTGGCTTTAATAAGGAAATACTCAACAAGTGTTGAAAGGAGAGTGAACCCTGTAAAGCCTGAAACAGGATTTACCAAAGAAAGAAAGAAATAAGAATGAAAGGAGGAAGTAGAAATGAGTTGACAATTCCCCCGATAAAGTAATTTTTATTGTCGATATCCTGACAAAAGAATAAAATAAAAAAATATATAAATTAACATTCCACCAAAGCCCACGATGGCAAGCAGTGAGCCTCAGCTTGTGCCCACGGCAAGTATAATTCTAAATTTCAATAAAATAAAAAAAAAGTAAAATCATTATATGCCCCCTTCCGGCCGTTGTAAGATCTTACTGTTCGTATTCGGAATTGGCTAATTTAACACATAATTCCATTGGGATGTTTAGTAAAATAAAAAGAATTTAATTAATGAGCTTGCTTGCCTTACGCATCACACAGTATACAGCAACTTGGAAAGCTTGTTCGGTCCACAGTAAATAACTAACGTAACAAACAAAGTAATCAAGAAATTTGCAGGAAATAAACTGGCCCGAACAACCTTGTCCACACGAAAAGTAATGTACATAACACATAAAGATTACGAGACAAAAATTACAAATTCATATACAATTAAATGTTTAACATTTGCAGTAGTTCACGTAATACAGATAATCGTTACACCCGGTATATTGCAATCAAAACAGGAGTTAAATCGTTGGGTGAATGTAGCCACAGAAGCTAGAATTAATTAGGTCAAAATGGAAGCTAAAACTGTTTAGGTGTGGTCTATCAAGTCACTAATTAATGATTCAATTGAAGTTTTGCTGGTGATTGAGTGCAAAATATTCAAAACTGAATTAGTTTTAGATAAAAGAATTTTGTGAAAGTGAACTACTGGAAGTACCTTAAATATATAAATTTAATTAAGAGGTAACAACTGTCGATTATTTGATTACAAAATTAATAATATCAGTCCATTTATTTTCGTTGTAGAAATTCACTAAGAACCTCCTCGGTGTATTTGAAATTTGTAAACACAATCGTGTAACCAATGATAAGATAAAAAAATCTGACCTTTATTGTTGAAACGACTACTTATTTGATCTTGCAAATTATTCCAATGATCTAGCAGCCTTCACGGATATGGTCATGGATGTCAGCAAGGCTCTTATGCCTTCCAGCGATAATCAGGTACTTTGGATGTAACGTAAAATGTGAGTAGGAAATTTAAGAAGGAATGCCGTCAGAAATGTGAGTAGTGCAGAGATGCTCTTAGGTAGGTAGTACAGAGATGCTCTTACGTAGGTAGTACAGAGATACTCTTACAGAAACGAAAAATTTTCTAGAAACTCAACATCCACCATCAAAGGCGTTCTTAAAAAGGAAGAAAGAAAAATTGGCCAACACCTTAAAAATCAATTTTACAAACTTGAGAAAATTTGTATTTAATCATTGTTGCCAAAAGTTAAAAATGTGTAAAAAATATATATTTATTATATGTATATATATTATTTGACCCTGAAAGATCCCAGATTTCTTTTTAACTGCTTTATATTAAATGATCCGAAATCTCAGAGATGTCGCTAAGGTATTAAATTTGACTTAGTATAACGTGGTATAACTAAATAAGAGATGTGCATGAAAGTTACATATGTTAATTTAAATGCAATTAGAGTTGCGTAAAAATTTGCGAAATAGTGAATTGGAAGCATTCAACCTAAGAATAAGTTACTATTTTTAGTAAGTAAATTTGACAAAATGACAAACGTTATCAAAAAGAAACGTTTTCCCATTAAACACGTAACAAATATATTTCAAAATGGTTGAAGATGTTGAAATAGATTTGTGAAATTTGGAAAATGGAAAACAGTTTTACAAATTTCACAAAATTGTTTCAACATCTTTAACAATGTTGAAAGATAATACCTGTTACTACTGTCATAACTGTAAGCGTTATCGAACCGTTTGGATTGTATAACTTAAATATACCATTTATAATAATCCAAAAGTACTTATTTTAAAATCACATTTAGAATTAATTATATAGTGTTATAGCTTATCCAACGAAATTTTCGAAGCACGTCATTAATTTATGTAAATAGTCCCTACGTTCTAGATTATTTCTATCTCCTTTTGAGTCATGGGGGCATACGAAATAGTAGCATGAATAATTTGTTGCAACTAGCTAATTAAATTAATGACGTGCATCGAAAATTTCGTTGGATAAGCTATATAAACTATTATACATAACTTATAAAAGTTAAAAATTATTTTTAAGAAAAATTGTCTATTTTAGCAAAGCAGTAGGTACCTGCCAAGGCTTTAATACCCGTAGGTGCCGGTACAGTTAATAAAGTAAATAAAAACAATCAACTATTTTCAATCCACTACGTCGTGACTCCAGTCCCCGTTTTGTGATCATAAACTTTGACTCTCACGAGTGCAAAAATCATTTTCTACACTACATGTATTACCTTATTTTTACTATTTATGAGCGCTCTATCTATTGCGCCTTTAACTTTCATAATAATAACTACTAATTTTCGTATCCCACAGCAAAAAAGATGGTGCAACCTTCAGATAAGATACAATAGGATGACATCACAAGTTCTACAATTTACAAGACCATTTTAGCACTTTTGTCGACTGTAATAAATAGCGCGCTATCCCGCTTATGAGGCAGTATTAAGTACCAAGTCTAGCGCGAAAAAAATTTGCTTACGACGGTGTCTTGTACGTGCGGAAAATAAATACACCGGTGCGTGTAAATAAATATAGTGTAAATAGTTCACTAATTAAGGTTAAGTGTTAATAAATAACTTTTTTTGAATAAATAATTGTTGTAGTGTAATTTGTATCTGGCGCGGTAGAAAATCAGAAAATGCTAAAAAGAAAGTGTACATTTAATACAAATTTAGAAAGTGAGTATCCATTTATTAAAAAGACAACCTCAGATAGTAATGTAGGGTGCTTGAAATGTTGTGCACAATTTTCACTTGCACATGGTGGAAAAGAGGATATTGTTCAACACATATCGACGCTTAATCATACAAGATATTGCTGCTTCTAATAGTAGCAAAATGTCGTCTTTTTTTCGTAAGGCACATTTGAAAATGAAGAACAAAAGCTAACTGCGACTAAATGTACTTGGTCATACCACAACGTGATCCACAATCAGTCGTTTCGTTCTGTGGATTGCACCAGTAAGCTAATAAAAAGTTGCTTTCAACAACATTTTGCATACGAGAACTAAATCTGAAAGTATTGCGTGTTACATTTTACAAAAGGAACCATTAAGCTCCATACAAAATGATCTTGAACGGTCAATTTTGTAACAATCATACAAGTGGAGTTGATCGGCCTATTTCCACAGTTTATGCTTTTGAAGCGCGACGTTTCGGAAGCGGACTCTGCTTCCGTCATCAGGCTTAGTCCTGAGAAGGACTGTTTTTGCACTTGAGTCGTACATGTTATATGTAATTTTTTCCCAAGCACTTGACTACTCTTAGATTCGAACCTGGTACCTTTCACTTACTAGTCTGACACCTTTGCCACTGAGCCACGGAGTAATCCAATATATATATTTTAGAACTTATATATATATATATATATATATATTAAACTTTTTCGTGGTTGCGCAGAAGTTTATTGCACATGTTGCGCAGTAACTTCTTGCGCAGGTGTATTGCGCATTATTGGAATCAATATGGGTTTCATTTCTACACTAGCTTGGCTTATTGGATTTTCTGCTAGTGCGATGTATGTGGCTTCTTTGAGTTTTCGACGAGTTGTGTTCTCGTCCTTAGACACTATCTGTATGTTATCCCATTGGATGTGGTGGTCTTCGTTCCAGACATGTTCGGCGATTCTTGATCTTTCTATTTCGCCCTTGCGGACGTTGTTCTTGTGTTCCTGTGTTCACTTTGAGTGGTCTACTGCTCTCTCCTATGTATGCTCTGCCGCATTCGCATGGTAAGTTATATACACAATTCTTGGAATTCTGTTCTTCATTGTATGGTTTGGTTTTGGTTAGTATTCCCCTGAGCGTTCTGGTCGATTTGAAGGCAGTGCGTATTTTGTATTTGCTGCCTATCCTTCGTATTTTGTCGGAGGTACCTTGTATATATGGTATTATCGCTGTATATTTAGGTTCTTCTTTTTCGGTTACCCTTTCCCTGTTTAGGTTAGCTGTTAGATCGGGGTAGCCATTTCCTTTAAGTGTCCTAGCGATATTCTCTTTTTCTTTGTTCAGGTCCTCTTGTTTTGAGCATATCGTTTTTGCTCTATCGTACAAGCATTTTGCCACACCTAATTTCACGTTTTTGTGGTGATTGGAGTTGTAGTGTAGGTACCTCCCCGTGTGGGTAGGTTCCCTGTATCATACTGTTCAAATCACAGGAGCGTAAAAATTTATCCTGTACTCGTAAGATATTTTATGAAAAACAAGGGCATTCAATTACAACTTTTGGAAATTTAAGATCTTCCAGGTGAAGCTTCAGACATTGTAGCCGGATATATTATTAAAACGGGTGACAAATACGAATTAACAACAAAAGTAATGGCATTGTGCACTAACAACACAAATTGCAATTTTGGAGCAACAGCAAGACATGGCCAAAATAACGTCTTTCATAAAATTCAGCAGCTACTTAAAATGCTTTTAGTTGGGATGAACTGTGCTAGTAGAAAGGGGGCACCATGCGCCATCTTGGATTTTGACGTCACAAGTCCGCCCACGTGGGGGACCGGATTTTCCACCCTTATTTTTACACGCTTACGTGTAGGACGTTTTTCACCTATTTTTACACATCCACGTGTGAGACCGGATTTTCCACCCTTATTTTTACACGCTTACGTGTAGGACGTATTTTTTCACCCCTATTTTTGCACATCCACGTGTGAGACCGCATTTTCAACCCTAATTTCTGCACATCCACGTGTGAGACCGTATTTTCAACCCTGCTGAAATTTTATCCCTAATTATTTTTATACGCGTACAGTGAGACAGGATTTTCCACTTATTTTACACATCCACGCGTGATACCGTGTTTTCAACCCTAATTATTTTTACTCGCTTACGTATAGGACATCTATTTTCATCCCTATTTTACACACCACGTGTGAGACCGTGTTTTCAACCCTAATTATTTTACTCGCTTACATGAAGGACCGTATTACCCTTATTTTATTATTTCTTTTGGGGTTAAACCTTATGGCTGTATTAAGGACCTTTTGACAGCTAGGACTTTTGCTAACGCGAGGACAGGGGTGGGAGCTGGTCTTGGCTTAGAACTGTATTTAGGGTTGGAGCTTAGGGTGGGGCTGGTCTAGGGTTATTCTTAGGGTTATTTGGTGGTGTTAAGGACCTTCTGATTATATTAAGAACAGTGCCCCTGGAGGTTAGGCAAATGCACACGCATACAATGTGGAAATTGCATAATTAATAAGATATTATTATTAAAATTATCGGTGCTATTGCTTTAAAATGGCCAAATGTTGTAATTCTAATAAGGAGGTTCTTGTGCGACACGTGGGGCTTCTCAACTTGTTCTCGGCCTTCGCCCCTGGCTGGAGTGGTATGGGAACCCTAACCTTATAAGACAAGTGTAGAGCTTAGCCCCTATCGTGGCCTTGCAATTTATGTAGGTTCTAACTTATTCTTACAGCTGTAGGCCTTCGCCCTGTCATACAAAATTGTATTCTAATAAGGGGTTCTTGTAAGGCAGGACTTGTATCAGGGTCTGCGCCCTGGCCCTTTGAGTTAAAATTGATTTAAGTGCCATCTAGCGGCGTAAAGACTAATGAACATTTTCTATAACAGAAGCTGATATGCACACCTCTCCAGCTCTATGCTGTTTCCTGCTCCCTCTCTCTTTCTCACACACTCACAAACGAATCAATTAATTAGTCAATCTCAAACAAATCACGTTCGATCATCAGATAAAACTCAATCAATCAACCGAAATTATGTCTTACAGTTAGCGGAAAATAGATTACAGTTCAAACTGAATGCATTAAAGTGTAATTCAATATGACGTGAAATAATAAATAATTTCTACCCTAATGGAATGATGCTTTATGTATAGGCAGATCCTCTAAACAGCAACCACCTATACATTAGGAACATCATATCTGATTTATTTGCATGTTTAATTACATACACACAAAACTATTTCATTGTAACGTGTTCATTAACAGCTGTAAAAATCCGTTAAAAAGTAATAATTACTATATAACATAGAGTTAAATTAAAATTAACATGTTTTAAGAATATCAGGTTGATATAACGGAAATAAAAGGCAAAAGGTTTTAATGGTTTATTATTATACATGAATTAACAATAACTATAAGTTTAAAAAACCGTGCGTACCTACTATTTTGTAGAGTTGATCTTATGTCGTTATCCTATAAGCATGATAATACATTTTAAAAATCTTTATAGGCATTTTGTTAGCAATATCAGGTAAAAAACATAGATTAAAATAATACGCTCACCTTTAGAAGTTTTCTTCAATATGCTAAACTGAATTTTTATACACGTACCTCACTAAAACATGCTTTGTGAATGGCTATAAACAGCCCATTACATATCGGACATTAACTATTTAGAAAGTAATACAGAAAACCTGAATTCGTATTTAATAATTATGTTGTACTTACAGAAATTTACATTCAAAACACAAATATTTTAAAACGTCTAATACCACTAATGTTGCATCATAATAATAAAAACTCATTACACAGTGATTACATATTAAATACTTAAAATATGTAACTTTATACGACGTCTATTATTACATAGAGATGGGATTATTCTTAAATTTAATTGATTTCGTTCCTACAACCGTTCGAAATCTTGCTTCTTCTCGCGATATCAAAAAAGCTATACTAGTGATACATTAAGTAAGTATAATAGCGGATACAGCTACATTGCTAACGATTATTGATGTTTTTTGCATGAGATTTTTGAATGAGACAGCCTCAGGTATTTTTTAAGAAAAGCTATACACATCTCACGAGATCAAACGAGATTTTGAGATACAATCGCCTCATCACCTGCACCTTGAACGATTATATTGTAACCTATAAAGCAAGCTAATAACCCTAATAGTTTATTAGACATTATTACATGGACACGAGGTTAGCTCTAAATTAAATGATTTCAACGCCGCTCTGGGAATTTGACATTACTTTACGTATCAAGAAGCTATTACTTAGTACTATTAGTCAAGTATGATAGCCGGATACCTCATTAGCGCTTACAATTATCTGACTGTTTTAGCAGTAGAATTTTTAATACATAACAGAATCTGCAGATTTTTAGAAAAGCACATCTACGAGATCACTGAACATTTTGAACTTACATACGCTACTAACATTCACTTAGCAAAAAACCTCATGTTTATACTATAAACAACTTACTAATATTTTTACATTATGCACTATAAAACATAAGTGTTTACCTAATTAAATTTTACTGCATCATTCCATGCATGACTTAATCCTATCTGCTTATCTACTATCCTTATTAGAAACGTTTTCTCAATTCATTTAACCCTTTTAAAGCAATAACAGAAATAATATCTTATTAATTATGCAATTAATTTACTGTGCAGCTCCAGGGATTTTACAACCAAGTGACACTTAATTAAGTTGATTAATTCACTATAAATAACCTTATTTACACCAATCCAAGTCTGACCCCAGGTCCAACCCTAAATTACATTCTAAACCCTAGCTTCCACCACCAAGACCTGATCAACCCTAGCTTCACCACCAAGGTAAACTCTAAGATTCACTTAGCTAACCAAGACCAGGTACCTTTAGGTTAATCATACGTTAACAATACGTCCTATCCGTAATAAGGTCCTTAATCACAGCCATAAGGTTTAACCAGAAGAAATAATAATAAATTAGGTAATACTGTCCTATACGTAAGCGACAGTAATATAATAATTATGGTTGAAAAACTGGTGTACTGCGTGATGTAAAAATAGGTGAAATACTGGTCTCAACGTGATGTAAAATAATTAGGTGATGAAAATATGGTTCACAGGTATATAAAAATATAGGGTTGGAAAATCCGTCTCAACGTGTGTCAAATAAGGTGGAAAATGGTCTCACACGTGATGTAAAAATAATGTGGAAAATCGGTCTCACACGTGGATGTGCAAAATAAGGTAAAATCGTCTCACACGTGGATGTAAAAATAATTAGGATGAAAATCCTGTCTACACGTGGATGTGTAAATAAGGTGGAAAATATGGTCTCACACGTGGATATATAAAATAAGGGTGGAAATGTGGTCTCACAGTGGATGTAAAAATATGGGTGGAAAAACTGTCCTACACGTAAGCGGGTAAAAATAAGGGTGGAAAATCCGGTCTCACACGTGGATGTGCGAAAATAAGGGTGGAAAATCCGGTCTCACACGTGGATGTGTAAAAATAATTAGGGATGAAAATCCTGTCTCACACGTGGATGTGTAAAATAATGGAAAATATGGTCTCACACGTGGATATATAAAAATAAGGGTGGAAAATGTGGTCTCACACGTGGATGTGCAAAAATAGGGTGGAAAACACGTCCTACACGTAAGCGTAAAATAAGGGTGGAAAAACCGCACGTATCACAGTATTGAAGATTCTGTTTATGTATTAGAAAAACGTACTACAGCCTCGAAACAGAGTGCAGATAAAATTGAAGAAAGTGAATACGGTACAACTTCGACTAGCAGACTTAAAGGTTTTAAGTGTACAGCATTCCCAGAGCGGCGTTGAAATCATTTAATTTAGAGCTAACCTCGTGTCCATGTAATAATGTCTAATAAACTATTAGGGTTATTAGCTTGCTTTATAGGTTACAATATAATCGTTCAAGGTGCAGGTGATGAGGCGATTGTATCTCAAAATCTCGTTTGATCTCGTGAGATGTGTATAGCTTTTCTTAAAAAATACCTGCGAGGCTGTCTCATTCAAAAAATCTCATGCAAAAAACATCAATAATCGTTAGCAATGTAGCTGTATCCGCTATTATACTTACTTAATGTATCACTAGTATAGCTTTTTGATATCGAGAAGAAGCAAGATTTCGAACGGTTGTAGGAACGAAATCAATTAAATTTAAGAATAATCCCATCTCTATGTAATAATAGACGTCGTATAAAGTTACATATTTTAAGTATTTAATATGTAATCACTGTGTAATGAGTTTTATTATTATGATGCAACATTAGTGGTATTAGACGTTTTAAAATATTTGTGTTTTTGAATGTAAATTTCTGTAAGTACAACATAATTATTAAATACGAATTCAGGTTTTTCTGTATTACTTTCTAAATAGTTAATGTCCGATATGTAATGGGCTGTTTATAGCCATTCACAAAGCATGTTTTAGTGAGGTACGTAGTATAAAAAATTCAGTTTAGCATATTGAAGAAAAACTTCTAAAGGTGAGCGTATTATTTTTAATCTATGTTTTTTTACCTGATATTGCTAACAAAAATGCCTATAAAGATTTTTAAAAATGTATTATCATGCTTATAGGATAACGACATAAGATCAACTCTACAAAATAGTAGGTACGCACGGTTTTTAAACTTATAGTTATTGTTAATTCATGTATAATAATAAACCATTAAAACCTTTTGCCTTTTATTTCCGTTATATCAACCTGATATTCTTAAAACATGTTAATTTTAATTTAACTCTATGTTATATATAAGTAATTATTACTTTTTAACGGATTTTTACAGCTGTTAATGAACACGTTACAATGAAATAGTTTTGTGTGTATGTAATTAAACATGCAAATAAATCAGATATGATGTTCCTAATGTATAGGTGGTTGCTGTTTAGAGGATCTGCCTATACATAAAGCATCATTCCATTAGGGTAGAAATTATTTATTATTTCACGTCATATTGAATTACACTTTAATGCATTCAGTTTGAACTGTAATCTATTTTCCGCTAACTGTAAGACATAATTTCGGTTGATTGATTGAGTTTTATCTGATGATCGAACGTGATTTGTTTGAGATTGACTAATTAATTGATTGTTTGTGAGTGTGTGAGAAAGAGAGAGGGAGCAGGAAACAGCATAGAGCTGGAGAGAGGTGTGCATCATCAGCTTCTGTTATAGAAAATGTTCATTAGTCTTTACGCCGCTAGATGGCACTTAAATCAATTTTAACTCAAAGGGCCAGGGCGCAGACCCTGATACAAGTCCTGCCTTACAAGAACCCCTTATTAGAATACAATTTTTGTATGACAGGGCGAAGGCCTACAGCTGTAAGAATAAGTTAGAACCTACATAATTGCAAGGGGCCACGATAGGGGCTAAGCTCTACACTTGTCTTATAAGGTTAGGTTCACCACCCCCAGCCAGGGGCGAAGGCCTGAGAACAAGTTGAGAAGCCCTACACGTGTCGCACAAGAACCTCCTTATTAGAATTACAACATTTGGCCATTTTAAAGCAATAGCACCGATAATTTTAATAATAATATCTTATTAATTATGCAATTTCCTACATTGTATGCGTGTGCATTTGCCTAACCTCCAGGGGCACTGTTCTTAATATAATCAGAAGGTCCTTAACACCACCAAATAACCCTAAGAATAACCCTAGACCAGCCCCACCCTAAGCTCCAACCCTAAATACAGTTCTAAGCCAAGACCAGCTCCCACCCCTGTCCTCGCGTTAGCAAAAGTCCTAGCTGTCAAAAGGTCCTTAATACAGCCAAAGGTTTAACCCCAAAAGAAATAATAAAAATAAGGGTAATACGGTCCTTCATGTAAGCGAGTAAAAATAATTAGGGTTGAAAACACGGTCTCACACGTGGGTGTGTAAAAATAGGGATGAAAATAGATGTCCTATACGTAAGCGAGTAAAAATAATTAGGGTTGAAAACACGGTATCACGCGTGGATGTGTAAAAATAAGGGTGGAAAATCCTGTCTCACTCGTACGCGTATAAAAATAATTAGGGATAAAATTTCCAGCAGGGGTTGAAAATACGGTCTCACACGTGGATGTGCAGAAATTAGGGTTGAAAATGCGGTCTCACACGTGGATGTGCAAAAATAGGGGTGAAAAAATACGTCCTACACGTAAGCGTGTAAAAATAAGGGTGGAAAATCCGGTCTCACACGTGGATGTGTAAAAATAGGGGTGAAAAAACACGTCCTACACGTAAGCGTGTAAAAATAAGGGTGGAAAATCCGGTCCCCCACGTGGGCGGACTTGTGACGTCAAAATCCAAGATGGCGCATGGTGCCCCCTTTCTACTTGTGCTGCTCACATCATTCAAACTGTTCAAACATCAGAAGACTCTCTGTTTGTCTATTGACATAATTATTGTGACAATCTATGGCTATTTCTACATTTATGCTGTTTGAGTTGAACAATTAAAAGAATTTTATGAGTTTGTTAATGTTGAAGTTTGGCCATAGTTTCTTCACTCGCAAACTTATACATTTCATAAATGCATGCTGCAAGTGGAATCTGAAAAATCTTTAATGGTAGAAGTATACATGGTTTTATCAAATTTAATGTAACAATTAATAGAACGGAGAAATGAAGTCTTTTTGACAAATTAAGTTAACACTGTCTAGTAGCTTTGATGAATGAAGAAGAAGGCCTAGTCCTAGCTCAGTTTAAAACGTCAGTGACCATGTTTTATACCTTGTATAGCCTATTTAGATAAATGGATGCAAACGTTTCGTTGGGTATTGCTAAAAAAAGAACCTCTGCGGTTAGATGTTGGAAACTCATTAACTGTTTTTCAAAAACAACACCCTGATATTCATGTATATGATTCGGAACTTTTTGATGAAAATGTGTGGATTACAAAACATTAAAAAAATATACCTTTTCAAATAGTTTTGGCAACGTGATCATCTGGGCTTTTCCTTACAGTTGGATCTAAATTTGTATTAGATTTTAAGGGATTACTAGCCCAATGCGATCTATTATTGTTTGAGGATTCATAAACATGTAACATTTAACTCTAATCGCTTATTTAACACACTGAGCAAGTTTATGCACACTCAGCTTGAAATTAAGACATGCTTGGTTAGATTATAAAACGATAATCAAAAATTGTCACTTCGGAAAATATAATTTTACTCATATTATGATGCAAGCACGAGATTACAATTATAAAAGCATATTATCAACGATGTTGATTTTCTAGCGGCAATTTTAGTAAAAATATACATCTTTGAGGTATAGCAAATGTAAGTATTCCAAATAGGTAACTACAAACTGCATACACGTATTATGCACCGAATCGCACCATGCGCGGGCATTTAAATACACCACGAAAATGACATAAATTAAATTGAGTCAATGTTGCCACATCTAGTGGCTCAGGAAGGTTATAAAAATTTCATTCACACATACCCCAGTATTAATGTAAGCGCCCCCACATGGAAAATTTTAAAACTAAATTTTGACGATTCTATACAAGTTGAGCGAATTCTTTTTTTGTTAATTACGTCGGGATAGATGAGTGGATATGTTTGTGGTTAAACCCTGACCCATATATATATATATATATATATATATATATATATATATATATATATATATATATGGCTCAGGATTGTTAAGTTGGTTCAGGTTTGTATGCTCGCATACGTACTTCAGGCTAATTGGGTTTATTAATATATATATATATATATATATATATATATATATATATATATATATATATATATAATATACAGGTATGGAAAAACATTATTGCTGGTCTGACTTTATAATAAGCTAGAAAGAAACCCAATAAGCGTTATATGAGTGTGAGAAAGACATAACTTTACCGATGTTGCCACTTGTACATATTTGCATGTAGGCACAAAGCTGAACTACTTAAGTCTCCTTCAATATAGCTTCTACATTTCTGACGAAACCAAAGCAATTAAGATGATGTTGAAAAGTAGCGTGTTCTTTGAAACTATTACGTAAATAGATTACACTTAAACATTAAATGATAATACCTCAAACATCGAAGCAAACAAAGAGGCCCGCAACACAAAAATGCCCACATTATGAAAAATATTTTAAGAGGGGCGTCGGCGCTATGTATTTCATTTGAATTACACACAAGCAGAATTTACTTTTTTTGTTACATACCTTTTTATCATCTTGATTTTGCCTAATGTGTTTACTTAAAATTACAATATAATATTGTGTAAACTCAAATGCTTAATTAATTAATTTACTTTCACTTTTGTTGTTTTTAATTATAATTCCGCACAGCAACATTAATAAGTCGTGTTGAATATTCTTCTTGTTATCTTCATTTTTATCTCAAAATTCCCCAAACTTTTAAATACCCACTAACAAAATTTAACAATAAGCTTTGAATGTTCATTTTTAGGTTTTTTGAAACTTTACCTAAAATGAAATTTCGAAGGTTTTATGATATTTGGCCTTACACACTTTTCACTGAAAATATTTCATACCCCGTTAGAGCCCGCACCACAGGTTCAGCCTAGAGCCCTGTAAACCCTAAAATCGGCACTGATACTAGCAGGTTGACGTAACTGATGTTACGATGTTGAAGAACTTGGTTCTACTGTTGCCATTTGTCTTGGTCACTCATTTCGGATTTTAAAACTGTATCCATATCGCTGCCCTGCTGCACTAAAATGTTGTTTGGGGTATGAAGCGCTGTATAAAATCCAACCGTAGAATAATCATCTTCTTCAGGTTGTGATCCATAGTTATTGACACAAATTACCCAGAATACCCCCAAGTAATGGCCCTAACAGGATTGGCAGAAATGCACCGCCCTTCTGCACAAGAAACTGTTTCGTCCCTTTTATAGACTCGCCTCTGCGCCTATCGTCTTAAAGTGTGTTTATGTTGAGAGAGTCGCTGTTTCTGATCACCTGACAGACGTACGCGACCTTTTGAAATGTGTGCACTCTCGCAGATACATTGGACCTGCTAATGCGTGAAGGATATGAGTGTTTCTTTTGCTTAAAACGTTAGCCATCATATATGATGTAATCTTTATGACTGTGAGTATTAAATCCATTTTTCACTATATACACTTGGCAAATGCCTTCCGTCCCGAGTATATTTGTTTATATCGTAGCATGTCTGGTGTATTTTGCTTTAAATCGAACAATAAATACTCGTATAGATGTGAAGTGGCTTGGCGTCCTGGTACTCAGCCTCTAAAAATTTCGGGTTGTCAGGTGAACTCTCTCTTGCTAAATATTTTATCTGAGTTCTGTCGGATTCTTAAACAAAATTATGTAATGAGCGTTGAGATAAATATCGCTTTGTCCACGTCAATTTGTTGCGTTAAGAAAAACACACTTAGGTTTCTATGTTGACAGATCTTTGTAAAAATATCCACTACCGAACCGTTAGTTTCCCGCAACTATTGCTGAAAAGGGATGTTTAAACTGAACTTCCATCTTGAATCGCGAAACGATACTAATGGTCACTCTGACATCACCCTCTCTTAAATACCAAATAAAATAGTGTTAGGCTCCATACGATCTACCAGCATATAAAATGGAAATTAAAAGAAATGAAATAATTTTAATAACATTTTATTGAGGATAATTATGCTACGTCCTTTATAAAAAGTTCATTACGGAAATAGGTAACATTGTAAACGCGAAAACAATAATCTATGTCAAACAGAGACATGATATAATGTTAATTTCAATTTTTTTAGAATAACTATGCAACCTCTTTTTTATACGTTCATAACGAAAACAGGCAACATTATAAAAATAAAAACATTAATCTATGTCAGAATGACGTTTAAATCTTTATGTCAGATAGAGATTAATAGACATAAATGCATATTAACATAAAACAAATTCCAAAGCCGCTCGCTTCTATAAAAACAGCGATAATACAGCTTTAGCATTTTCAATCATATTTATTTAATTTTTACATTTATTTCGCTTTGCATCAAAAAACAAAATTAAATTTTCTTTAAAAAATACGTCTACACTTTTTCTTATAAAATTAATCGTTATACAGATAATGAAAATATTTGAACTAACACTTACATTCAACCTTAGGAATTTTTTTCGCTAAATTACGTGTCGTATCAAAAAAATTGCATAGAACATAATTAATCGATACGTTTAAGGTATATGTATATAGGTTTTTATATCTTTGAAATATGCAGCTGTTTTAAAAATATTTGATAAAAACCAAAAACTGCCCCCCCCCCCTCAACCACTGGATTTCTCCAACATATAATCAGCTCTAATCCAAATGGCTTAAATGCAAAATTTTAAGTACGTAGGTATTTTATCGTGGGTACTAACATACATCCACACACACACACACACACACACACACGCACGCACGCACGCTCGCACACTCGTACGCACGCACGCACGCACACACACGCACACGCGCACGCACACGCACCCGCACACGCACGCACACACACACATACGCACACACGCACACACGCACGCACGCACACACGCACACACGCACACACGCAGATACGCACACACGCAGATACACACACACACGCACACACGCACACACGCGCACACACGCACACACGCACAAACGCACACACGCACAAACGCACACACGCACACACACACACACACACATCCAGATCATTCTGACCGATCTGTCAAATGAGCTAAGTCGATTTAAAGATAGTGAAAAAAAGGCGGGTGCATAGGCTTCTATACCTACATATGTATATGTAGGTTAGAAAATAGAAATCTGTAAATGTTCCCTATAGGGTACCATACTATCTCAAATTCCCCGCCATAACAGTTAAATCTACTTTTAAAATATACTACTGGATGGAGCCACGATCAATCTCTATTACTACTGTCTTATGTGATAGCATGCTCTTTTTAGAGTACTATTTCAAATTTCTAGATTTCCCGCCATAGTAAACAAGGGGACCCGAACAGGGGGGTGAATACCCGAACACAAGTTCTTGAGTCCTATAGCTGCCTTACGAGAAGGAATCGGGCCCTCATATTATAATACTGTTTCAAATTTCAAGTTTTCCGGCACAGAATAGGGGGACCCGAACAGAGGGGCGAAGACCCGAGAGCAAGTTCCGAAATCCTATAACTGTCTTACGAGATGGAATCTGGTCCCTTTATAATACTATTTCAAATTTCAAGTTTTGGCTCCATAACAGTTACAAAAATGGCCTAAAACAAAAAAGGCCGATTAAACAAAAATTGTCGCCAAAACGGACCAATCAGAAACCAAGGGGCATGGCCTGGCGTTAGGTCCTCCTGCCTGGGGCCGTGTGCGTGTGCTCGATTAATTAGTGGGCGTGGCCACATTTTCATTATGACGTCATAATTAAAAAGTTGACTTTGGACTGCTGCACCCATTCCACTGGCAAGGCGATCCTCACACAGTCGTTTTATTCTGCATAAATTAATTATTTCTTACGCAGTGATTAGTTTCCAATTATGCGCCGTTAAAATAAAATTGTTCGCTCTCGTAAGGAATAAGTTATTTCAAGGCTAACTTCACAGTCGTTAACTTATGAATAAAACTAATCTTTTCTTACGAGATACTCTTATGCTCCGTTTAAATTAAACTTTGCGCCCCTATAAGAAACAAGTTATTGTAAAGATAACATCGACACGGCTAACTTTAGTCTATCAAACCGTGAACTGCGTGTCGTATGCATGAATTCGGTTCTCAAATGCGCACATCGTTTGGATGCGAAAGATGCAACGTCGCGCCCTATACGATACAGTAACTCGAAAGTTGTCAGGCTTTTTTTATTTAGAAATTCCGACACTTCGCAAACATTATAACATAATTTGTGCTTTTTATATGATAATCGTACTCGTATGTTGCACATGCCCAACCCTTGTGTTCAAACTAGACAAAATACCGGTATAATTTTTTTGCATAGAATTTATGAATATACCTGCAGGGGCGGCGACCACATGGGTGCAAGGGGTCAATTGCACCCAAAGAAAAATGTTATGGGGTGCTACGCACGTACTGTTTGCTCAACCGTTCAGCTCCGTCTAATAAGTAAATGTAATTGGAAACAAAAAATATTCTCGGTTCGGTATTGCAATATTCGTTATCGTTATTGCAGAATTATTTGTAGTTAACGAGTTACAGAATACAGAGACGCCATATTCCGGTATCGGAGGATCGTGTTGCGCTGCGCAGTAAACCATTATAGATTTTGAGAGAATTGGGAGTTGACTCATGCAATGAGTGTGTGAGCCGTACGTAGTTCCATAGCCAACCTGGTTGGGTTCGCTACGCTCTCGTCGCTCCCTCGCTCGCGTTTCGGCGTTTCACATTGTTTTGTAAGCATTGACCTGCATTTATTTGTATATATTATATTCCGTGTCACTGACACATCGAGAATCGAGAGTTAGTTATCCGTGTGAGACGATAGCTGACAATTTTTAGAGTCTATTGCAGTCTTGTACTTGTAAGTGTAGTGACTAGTGATTAATGATTTTTTGCGCTGTTTGAGTATATGATTATTGCTTTGCTAAACAATATATAAAACATGGACAAGTTTGTAATAAGATTGCAAAAGCCAAATTATGTGGCCATCGCCACCGCTAGTGTAGCAAATTCGAAAGATTCCCAATCCCAGGAAGCCTCAACTTCGGCTGCTGATTCTCGTGATCAAAAACGAAAATTCTTACATAGTTGGAATACCAAATATCCATGGATTAAATATGATTCTACTAAAGATAAAGTGTTTTGTGACATTTGCGTGAAGTCTCGCGAAATTAAAAAATCAAACTTTGGATCTCTAGCGAAGGGGACTACAAACGCATTCAAGAGCTTTTCCGTAGACGGATTTTCGTCATGGCATAAAGCAAATGAGAGATTCCAAACTCACGAAAAGTCAAATTTACATACTGAATATGTGACCTGTTCAGTAGCAGTAAAACACGGTGTAAATGTAATAACGAGCCTTAACTCTCAAAGAAGTCGTGAAATGGAACAAACCAGAATCGTGCTGCTAAAATTTATTTCAACCCTTCAATATTTACCATCCCTAGGTCTTCCTATTAGAGGACATTCAGAAGAAAATTCCAATTATTTTCGTCTTTTAAAAATAAGATCTGAAGATGTACCAGAATTAGCTATGTGGTTGAAAAGGAATACATATAGATGGCTATCTAAAGACATCGCGAATGAACTTCTAGACATCATGGCTAATAATGTTCGAACAAAGATTGTTTCTCATATTAAAAATGCCAAATATTTTGGTATTATTTTGGATGAAATTACCGATGTAAATAATCAAGAACAAGTTTCGATTTGTATTCGCTTTGTGAAAGAGGATTTACAAATTTCGGAGGTCTTCTTAGGATTTTATAAAGCTGAATCCACTACTGCTTCCGCCCTATACCAAGTAATAAAAGAGGTTCTTACTAGGCTTCAATTGGACACCAGTTCGTGTCGAGGCCAATGTTATGATGGGGCGAGTAATGTAAGTGGACACAAAAGTGGTTTGCAAACAAGAATTCTTGAAGACGAGCCAAGAGCCTTATTCGTCCACTGTCTAGCACATAACCTGAATTTGGCAATCCAAGATGCTATGCGCGTAAATATAAAAGTTTGATTTTTTGTCTAATATGCGAGAATTAATTACTTTTATTAGGAAATCACCGAAACGTTTACTGTGGTTTGAAAGCATTCAGAAAGACGGTATAATTGACAATGATAGCATGTCCGTCAACATTACAACACTGAAACCTTTTTGCCCAACCAGGTGGTGTGTTAGAATAAAATCACTGAAGACAGTGGAGGACAACTATTTGAATTTAATAACCTTTTTAAATGAAGTTCATGAAAATTCGACAAATGATATCGGGAGTAAGGCAAAGGGGTTTATGAAAAATCTTTTAAAAATTGAAACTTTCTTTTTGATTAAAATATTTATTCATATTTTCGATAAAGTTGAAGTTCTCAATTCTTCCTTGCAAAGAATTAATCTGCACTTTAATGAAGCGTATTCCCAGTTGAAAGCTGTAACAGAGATTCTTAAAGAGAAAAGGAAGGATGGATTTAGTAGTATTTGAGAAGAGGTCTTGCAATCGGCTAAAACTCTTAATTTAAATGAACCTATTCTACCACATATAAGAAGGATTCCCAAACGCTACGACGAAGATAGTCCTGGATTTACATTTAAGACGCCGGAGGATATCCATCTGGAAATAATTTCAGAAATAATGGATCAAGCAATCAATAGTTTAGAGTGTAGATTCAATACAGCAACGGCGAATCCTTTGAATAAAAAACCACAGGAAAGAGCATATGACTCTAGTATAGGCGACCGGACTGAGCGAAATGGCCGACTAATGTTTGGCCAGTGGCGTAGTACATTTATTATTTACGTGGGTCGAAACGTGATCAATTCAGGAATTATTTATTTTTTGGATTGATGCGAGTTGATTAAATAGAAAGATTAATTAGTTGACATAGTTTCTTTTAATTATGTGTTGAATTTTATATTTTATTGAATATTGATATTAAATAAAAATAGAAAAGACAGAATAGAATTGAAGATTCATGAATTTTGGAAAACCAGCATTAGGCAAAATTATGAAACAGGTACAACCTAGAAGAAAATGAAAAGTAAAGGGATGGATAGAATAAACCAAATGAAATTATATAAAAAATTTACTGTCCTTAAAATTATTAGTTTAGTGTACATATTCCATTTTATCAGCAGTTATTGATGATTTAATATAATTTATTCGTGTGTTGGATAACACTCTGCAACAGATTTCATTAACAAAATATTGTGGTCTTCCAAGGAGATAAACTTGAAGATATTAATGAAAATCTCCCAATGAAATATTTCAAAATTTTAGATGACACCTCTTGTTTGTTGATTTTTTTAAGTTTGCATGTCTTAAAAAACATTTCTGTTTTTTCACAAATTTTAAGACATCAGCACTTTTAAATTGGTTTTGTGTTCAATTAATGAATTAAAAATCCTCCCTTTACCAAATAGTTGTGAAACAAGGTCACATTGCAGTTTTCGTCCCAGTTTGAAAGAAAAAAACCTGTAAGGTTACTACCTCTAAACATAATTCCATAATGAGTCATAATTTAGAGCGTAACTGTGTTCGTTAAAAATCATTGAATATATCATCCCTCAATATCTTGCTTACCCTATTTGGTACAGATTCATTAATGATCTGTATGGGAGGTTTTTGTGAGCTTAGATTTAAGATATTGATATTTTCAAATACAATTTCCAGCACCACCATTCCTTCCATGAATCAATATTTTTATAGGGCAGTGAACTGTCTACATGTTTGTTATTGTATCCTCCTTGAGATCTTATTGTTCCAAAAAAAATCTCAATGTGGTCTTGGTTAAGTTTGTATGTAGGAATGAATTTTAAGTATCCCTTAACAATATATTCTTCATACAAACCTAACAAAGCCTTAAGCCCCATTAATAAACCCACAAAACCAGCCTTCCTTTGAGATCGAGAAACAGAGGTGCCATTAATATATTTTAAACCATCTATGTATTCATTTAATTCATTATAAAATAATTTTATTTCTGCAATATTCTTTGGATTTGCTGAACCAAATTCAGAAATTTTGTGGGAATTCAGAATATCAAAAGCATTATTCATCAATAAAATGAATTTTGCAGTTGCACCACAAGTTGCAAATTCTTTCAATTTTAAATTACCTCTACAATAAAATAATTTCTGATACCGAACGACTTAATAGTTTGTGGAATCTGACTTTCATTTTGTTTTAAAAGTTAATATGCTGATTTCTGAGTTTGGTTCCAAGGTAGAGCCCCTCTCTCTCCTGCAAATGATTTAATTTACATACGAAATCATAATTTATTAATTCCCCGTCCATATTCATAAAAGTTTTTTTTCCCCAAAACAATTTCTAATCAATTTAATCATATGGGCTGGATAATAAAAAATATTTCAATTTTGAAATAAAAATCTACCCTATTCAGACCACAATTCAATGAATTCCATAAACAAATTTGCAGGGCACCCATCAAAAGTGACATTTGTCACTATTACTCCAACATCTTTCAGTAATGTCAGATTGTTCGAGTAGGGATAATTTTGTTGACTTTAATTGCAATGAAAAATATCCTATTGGTATTTTCCAAGGCCAAAACAGACGAGCATAAATACCAAAGCCTCCAGCTAAATCCATGTAGTCCCCTTGCAAGCCAGCACCACAATTTACATAGCCATAATAGTCACAACCCACATATTCCAAATGCCTGATTGCCTTTCATCAAACACCAAAGAGCAAAACAGTGTTTTATCAGAATTTTGGGTTTTAGTTTCAAAAGTTCAAAGCTTCTGACGTAAAGCCTGGTTTTGCATTCTGAAGCATACCATTTTGCTAAATGAGGTAAGCCCAAATTTTGCCGAACATAATTATATGCTTTAGGCGAAAAATGCAAGGTTACAGCAAAAGCCTCACAGAATGTTCATACGTTTTCCTCAACTTGGATTTGTAGATTTTTTAATAGCCTTCCAATAATTTCCTTGTTCTTTCCAAAATGTTAAATCATAATATCTTCATGCTCATGTGATATTAAATTCTTATTTTTCAACTCCTTTGTTAATGATCTCAGTGAAAATATTGTTCTTTTTTGACGCCAATTAGTCTTCTGCAAATTACGTATTTTTCTACTTTTCTTAAATATTAATTTCCTGCAGGGTGATAATCTTCCGCTTCAATATTTTCTTATGGGGAGTATCTTCCAATCCTATCGAAGGCATGCTTGCAAGAGGTGGAGGCGTTTGTTCTCTAACAGAAAGTCTTGGCAAATAAGAAGGTCCGGGCATAGATAGAAATTCAGATACAGATGAAGGTCTAGCAATAGATAATGACATATCAGAGTCTTTCAATATATTTTCAACACATTTTGATGGTCTTGTAACTACAGGATTATGTGTCCAAATTTTTACAAAAACATACAATTATTTTAACACGCTCGATGATAGATGTTTTCATGTAAACAGAACAAAAAACTGTAAACCTTATTCGAATATAAAGTCACAATATAATTAAAAAACTAACGTTAACAACTAAATGTTATCGCTTTCAAATTTTAAACTTACAAATTTTAAACGTTCCACTTCAATTGTTGGAATTGCATTCGAGTGTAGTCTCACCAAAGCCTTGGATGTTCGATCAAAACAGTTTTAAAAAAATGATGGGAACATAAAGCACTACTGGTTTTAAAATCCTTTTTCACAAACTGAATCCAAGCTGCTCTTCTCTTTTCATCTTTAGGAAACCTATAATGAAGATATCTGTTTATTAGTATAAACGTGATGATTTTCTAATAAAGTAATTACCACATTAATACAGATTGAAACTAAATAATTATATCGTTATAATATGATAGATATTAACAAAATTCATTCCTATCCATACTCTACGTTACGCCTATGCATACCACATGATTTAAATGTCAATCTCACTATTTGCTTCCAATTTTGGATTTATACATTTTATTGAAAAAATCATTAAAACCCTTACCTGTGAAAGGATAAACTAGGATCCTTTTGTTTTTTTAGTATGGAACAACCACAAGATGCCCAACTAACCATTTTTAATGCTTATTTTAGCACTAGAAATTGCTAACCTTAAACCCTGTTTACTACGTTGACGCACAAATGCCAAAGTGATGAATCACAACTGGAGCGCTGTCATGGCCGTTTTCGTTCGAATTTTTTTACGCAGAATTATGGTCTAATGCTCCTTCCTGTGGTTTTTTATTCAAAGGGCGAATCATTTAAAAGAAGCTGAATTATTTATTCTGGGTCAATCTGACATCAAATTCATAAAAATCATTTTAACAATACCTGTAACATCGTGCACTCCAGAACGTTCATTCTCCTCTTTACGAAGATTACACACGTACTTAAGAGCAACCATGACTAAAAAGGACTAAACTCCGTATCAATTCTTCATGTGCCGGAACAAAATGATTCTCTGAACCAAGACGATGTCGCTCACGAATTCATTAACAGAGCACCGATCAGGTGTTACATTAAAAAGAAAAAATTTAAAACGGGATTGTTTGCATGTTCAAACATTATTTTTTTGTTTCTGTATGGTGTTGGTGTATACTTATATATGGAAATTGGAAAATATATATATTTTACGTATAATTTGTATTATTATTATTATTATTATAAAATCTTCATGTTGCACCTGCACCCTACGAAAAATTGAAAACCCGCCGCCCCTGTACACCTGTGAGGAAGGCTACGTCTACACTACTACACATTGGTACAATTGACAAAACTTAATAATGTGTGACACTTTGTGACAAGAAAATTAGAGATGCATACATGCATACAAGAACATTACATTTGAATGTCGCTTCTTGCTGAGATTGGTTTTAAATCTTATGCCGTAATAAATACAAGTTTTTTGTATGGTGATATCAAAAATTATTTTGGTTAAAGGTAGCCATAGAATGGAAAACGACGTTTTATAAAATTGTACGGTGCACAATCAAACTTATGCACCGTTAAAATTGTAATTCCAAAACTGTTTAGGATTACAATAGCAGGAAAGCTTTACTGTTTGATAAATTCTGACGATCAACAAATAATTGACATAAATGCACTTTATTTTAAAAATTCATGACTTGACCAAAGTAATTTTTGATGACACGGTATAATTGAATAGGCTTTTATTTGTATACAGGATGTGGCGCGAAGACCTTGTATTAGACTTATTAATGAAAGTACTGATATTAGAAAATTGAACATTTGTACTTTAATATTTTTGGTCATGCTGAATTCAATGAAAATATTTTTAACTTTATAACACTTCCGGTTATACTGGAAGTAACCATCAACTTGCTTATTTTAAATAGAATGTGGTATAGGGAAATTTATTCTAATAAAATTTGAACAAGTTTTTGTAAGGATAACCTATCTAAAAAATGAGCGGTTTTTGAGTTATTTTAAATTTTGTGAATTTTTTTCAAAAATCATATTCTCATATTATTTACGATATCTTATCTAATTGATAATCGTTTAGTTTCATATTTTGACCAAACAATATCAATGTATGACGAAACGTTGTGGATTGGAAATGACTTTGTTAATTTATACAGGGTGTTGCAAACCGAGCGATCAATTCTAATAAATTCAAGCATTAAAAACTGACTTAATTTAAATGGCAAACTTTCTGTAACAGAATAAATCGGTTCCATATAAAAGCATTCAATACGAGAACACCCACAAACCTCGATTTCCATCATCAGATTTTCCCATTAAAGAAAACCAGAAAATTCAGTATCCACCTACCTTTACCATCACCTCAGTGGACAGACCGTTCGTGTATCCTAATTACGAAGAGAAAGTTACACAAAATAAAAGAACCACCTCATTCTAATTTCAGTTAATTACTAAAACTAACATTAGAACATCATCCTGTTAATTAAATAAGTCACGTTAGAAATATTATCAAAATTCGTCAAAATTTTAAATTAGTTAGGTATAAAACTGTTAAAACACAAGCCAGCATTTAAACATAAAAATATCAATTTTCTTCCACTAACTGACCTACCTCACTTCCAAGTAGAGACCGTTTATTTCTATACCCTTATCTCTTTGAAAATGTTTCAATGAGCAATGAAACGTTATCGTGCATTTTCTTAACAGTACAAATTTAACCCTTTTATTCAAGCTACTAGTCAGAGACGTATTCAAAACATTGTCTGATTTTTTATTTACTTGAACGTATTTTGAGGCTATCCTTGTGTGAATGCATTACCTTTACCTTTAATATTATTTTTCTCAGCCACCGCAAAGAGAGCAGAATCGAGTACCCGACTGGGTTGTAAGCCGACGGGAGTATCCGTGCCAAGGAGTGTCCGTTTATTTTTTGTTTTAATAGCGTAATTGGAATTTATTTTTTTATTTGTTTTGTTTGTTTTTGAGTTGTTTTTATTTTAGCGTAGAATAAGTGTGAATATTTGGAATTGTTATAGGTCAATATATGTATAAAACCTTTTTCCGTTTATCCGTTAGTGTGATACTCCAGGTAACAATCAGCCCTGTCTAAAAGAACTACGCTCTACCTTCGATCTCGAGCAATAGTCGCGGTAAAGGATAATAAAAATAAACGTAACCATTACTGCCATGCCGATTATTTTAAAATTACCTATAATAATTAGGCACCAAGTATGAATAAGCTAATCTTTTCTTGCGCGATAATTAGGCATCTATATATGCGCTACTTTCCGCTGTTAAAGTTAGAATTTGCACCCTTATAGGAAGCCAATGGTAAAAATTACAACGATAGGACAAATTTCATAACTAGTCTTTCTGTTCGCGTTAATAAGATATTAATTATGGTCCGTTTTGCGTAAAACAGCCCATAATTGGTATCTAATTACTGCATTGTAGTGGATAGCAACCTAGATAGCCAGCTTTAAAAGTAAATAGGAAAAATATTAGAATGTTTCCTAAGTACGATAAAAACGACAGTGATATTTAAAGGAGAACACACGAGTAGAAGTTCATTTAGGGTTAAGATTAGTAAGAATAATGTAAAATCTAATTAAGATAATATTAGAAGAACATTAGTATCGCCATAATGTAAGGACATAGGTTAAATATAAGTTTCAAATATCAAACAATAAAAATAAAAAAATACACAATAAGAAAATAGATGGGTAAACAACAACACATTAAAAAAAATCCTTTAGAAATGATTTACGTAGAAATCACAGTGCACACGCGCTCCCAAGAGAGGTTCTAATTTACTCACACCCGGAGTGCGAGAGTGACAGATCATCGCGGCCGAAAAACCGCTCGGCTTATTTATACGAATTTAGAGACGGGATTCTTAAAAAAAAGTTAAACGTCAAGTTCGGTGAAAAATGCATTATGTTCTTTCATGTTTTAACGTTATTGTTTATTTTTAAACCAGAAAATAAACCATGGAATGTAGGTATATTCACAAAACTCCCATGACACAATTTTCTATTTAACCGCCAAAGTGACAAATAAACTATAAAATAAATAAAATACTTATCTTTTGGGATTTTTAATGGTGTACTTTAAATTATACAATCTAAACGTTTCGATAACACTTACAGTTATCTTCGTCAGTAAATGTATTTAAAATTGTTAAAGATGTAGTAAACAATTTTGTCAAATTTGAAAATTCAAACATAAACATAAGCCTGCTATTAATATAACAGTTTGAGAAACGTATAAGCCAACTATAAAATTCTAGTAAAGAATAACTAGGTCATTAAAATTAAATATTGTTAAACTGTCTTAAAGATGACAAACCAGAACACTCTCTACGACGAAAGCTAACAATGAAATTTGCCAGCCAAAAAACATTTAACAAAATTTAATTGAGGATTGTGTAAAGTTGTGAAAAACTTCAATTTTAAAATGATAGAAGCATTCCAAATCCAAACATTACATCAAAAATAACCCAGTTAAATCAAAAAGAGATATCTTTATCAATAATACGATGCCGAGACCAAAAGATTATCCCAAAGTTTATCTATATTAAAAAATTTTAATAACAAGCGAATAATATTTACAGAAGAACTGAAAATGCTCTTCTACGTAATCAAATACATATTACTAGGAAGTTACTGGATAACACCGATAAAAATCTTTTATATTCACATTTAGAAATTTCATCTATTTTGAATAAAGAAGATTGGGATAAAATTGATTCTATAACGTTTAAATCTATGGAAATAAATTTTGACATCTCATGTCAACGTCAAAAAGAAAAATTTAATAAATTATACAAACAACAAAATAATAGACCATCTATTGATTGTAGAAAACAGTTATAAACCTTTCTGATAATGTTGTTTCAGATTATGCTATTCAAGCGCTTTCTAAAGGAGGAAATTTTTGATAACACCAAGAGTAATACCTTTTGAAGATATAATTTCCAACATCGAAAACTCCATTAGATTATTACCTTTTGATGCTGCTAATGAAGTTAGATATAACATTAACATATTACGTAAAACAAAACCTCCAAAGAGCAACTTATCCTTTCGTCAACGACATGCTTTACTTGATCTTAAACGCAATGAAAGTATTATAATATTAAAATCAGATAAAGGTAATGCAACTGTTATATTAAATATGAACGATTATAACACTAAGATAGAACAATTGTTGGGACCAGAAACTTATCGTGAAATACCAAAAGATCCAACAAAAAGTTTCTTTTAAAAACTAAAGAGCTGATTAAATTATCATCTATTCCTGAAGAAATAAAGAAGAAACTATCTAACTCTGAAGCTATTTCACCAAAACTATATGGTTTACCAAAATTCATAAACCTAATATTCCTTTAAGGCCTATTGTTAGTGCAATTGGTTCTCCTACATATCACCTTGCAAAACATCTTACATTGTTATTACAACCTCATATAGGAAAAACACCCCATTACATTAAAAATTCTGCCGACTTTGTTGAAAAATGCATAGTTTCAAAATTGAAGAGGGTGAATAATGGGTTTTGATGTTATTTTTTTACAAAAGTACCTCTAAAAGAAACTATTGAATACATAGATCATCTTTTTCCAAAGGACATAACCATTCTTTTCAGCACTGTCTTACTACAACTTATTTTCAGTGGAATAGTAAATTTTATGAACAGATTGAAGGTGTAGCAATGGGTAGTCCCCTTAGTCCTGTTATAGCTAATTTTATATGGAAAAATTTGAAACATTAACGTTACAAAATACACCTAAAAACCTTCAGTTTGGTATAGATATGTAGATGACACATTTGTTATTTGGAGACATGGAGAAGAAGCACTGCATGAGTTTTTGGTTTTTAAAATGGTATACATCCTAGTATTCAGTTTACCATGGAAAAAGAAACTAATGGAAGTTTACCATTTCTTGACATATTAATATCTAAAATAATAATTCACTATCTTTTAAGGTTTACAGAAAGCCGACACACACTGATAGATACCTTCATAAATTATCCAACCACCATCCACGTCAAAAATTAGTGTAATTAAATCTTTAGTAGATCGAGCAAAACGAATTTGTGACCCTGAATTTTTGAATGATGAATATAAATATTTAAGAAAATCCTTACAAGATAATGGATATTCACTTACAGATATTAATAATGTTATTACACCTTCTAGGCGTAACCTTAAAGAAAAACCAGTTCTTAATGTTGGTACTGCTTTTCTTCCTTTTATAGCTAATGTTACAAATAGAATTGAAAAATCCTAATCAAATATGGCATTAGGACTATTTTTAAACCTACAAGAAAAATTAAAGAACATTTAAGATCACCTAAAGATGTATCAAACCCTTTATCATCTTCCGGAGTGTATAAGTTATCTTGTTCATGTGGAAAAGTATACATCGGGACCACAAAACGTAGCTTTGATACAAGACGCAAAGAACATATGAGATTTTGTAGATTGGGTCAACCAGAGAGGTCTGCTGTGGCTGACCATGCCCTGAATAATCTAAATCATGACATTCAATTTGACAATATGAAAATATTGTCAAGACAAACCCATTATTATGTTCGTTTGCAACGTGAAGCTATTGAAATATATAAACACCGAATAATTTTAATAGACAAGAAGAAAATCTCCGTTTAAATAGGTTTTGGCATCTTATAATTAAAAAAGAGCATAATGATACGCCTTGATTTTAATTTGTTTTCAGCTTTTGGTATGTCTAGGTTTTTTGCTGTGTTTTTCCTAGACCTTGAAGCAAATGCTTTATCAATTATATGTTAAATTTCCACAGCACTATAATTTAACATAAGTAGTTGAAATTAAATTGAAATTAAAAATTACAAAGAACGTTCTGCATTGTGCTTTTCATTGTTAATAACACTTCCAATTATTGATAAAGATATCTCTTTGTTAGATTTAACTGGGTTATTTTTGATGTAATGTTTGGATTTGTGAATGCTTCTATCATTTTAAAATTGAAGTTTTTCACAACTTTACACTTACATCATAACTCAATTAAATTTTGTTAAATGTGTTTTTTGGCTGGCAAATTTCATTGTTAGCTTTCGTCGTAGAGAGTGTTCTGGTTTGTCATCTTTAAGACAGTTTAACAATATTTAATTTTAATGACCTAGTTATTCTTTACTAGAATTTTATAGTTGGCTTATACGTTTCTCAAACTGTTATATTAATAGCAGGCTTATGTTTATGTTTGAATTTTTCAAATTTGACAAAATTGTTTACTACATCTTTAACAATTTTAACATACATTGCTACTGACGAAGATAACTGTAAGTGTTATCGAAACGTTTAGATTGTATAATTTAAAGTACACCATTAAAAATCCCAAAAGATAAGTATTTTATTATGAGTGTTAATGGTGAAAGTTTACATTTTCATATAAAATAAATGTTTTACTTTTAATAAAATTGTTGTTAATATTGAATGTTAAAACTGAGTACTATCAAAACTATTATCAATTTGAAATATTGTGAGTTTTCTGTGCATACAGACATATTTTTTATGCTAGAAAACGAAAACGGAATTTTTATACAATTATTATGCAAAAACATTTTTAATATTAAGGAATTTGTAAACGGGATTCTTTCCTTTTTTGTCTGCATAATTTGTTCTGTTTTTCTTCTTCTTGTTTGTAATATTGTTTAATTCTAATAGAAATGTAAAAAAAATTGCTTTTGAAAGAACTTCAAACCTATGAGAAGTGCGTTCAGAAAGGAATGTAGTCAAACGAATTGTCTGATGAAAACAATTTATCTAAAGTATTTTCGAAGACATCCGTTGAATGAATATGTTTAATTAACACATTTTCAACTTTCTTTAAAGTATTAAACAAGTATGCATCCGGATGATTCAACCAACCTCTAGATTTTAAAACAGAAAAATCGGACGAATAACTAAAACTAGGGCCTCTTTTATAAAGTTGTTCTTTGCAAGCAACATATTTGGATAGGTTAAACATTTTTCTTGCTATAAATCCACAAAAACAATAAATAATATTATCAACAATTTTATCTGTAATATTTTCAAATATTTCTTCCTCTGGATGTAAAACACTTTTTGAAAGTACCCCATTTCAGTTATTTTTGATTTTATTTCCCCAATATGTAATGGTTGGCGTTCTTTTTATTGTTCAAAAATTACTTTAAAATCAGCGAAAGACAGTGCTTCTGCTTTTGACGGTTCTAAAATGGTGCAGTTTCCAAACGTAAGAGGTTTTAAAAGTTTATACACTGAAAGCATACGCTACAGTTGTAAAAATGTAACAAATGCCGGATGTGTATCTGCATAACCGGCTTGACGTATCGTGCCAAAAAATCTCTGCAACAAAAGTTTTATCAATGACAGTGATGATCTAAATATATTTAAACATATTCACACGAAAGCTTCCTAAATAAAACAAAACACATATTTCTTGACATAACATTTTTAGAACAATTCAAGCAAAATGCGTCTTTCAAAAATCTGTATAGCTATACAGGGTGTGGCGCGAAAACCTTGCATTAGACTTATTGGTGAAACTACTGGTATTTGAAAATTGAAAATTTGTATTTTAATATTTTTGGCCATGCTGAATTTAATGAAAATATTTGTAACTTTATAGCACTTCCGGTTATACCGGAAGTAACCATCAACTAGCTTATTTTAAATAGAATGTGGTATATTTTGGTTGAAATTCTTATTCTACATAAAATGTTGAACAAATTTGCATAAGAATAACATATCTCAAAAATGAGCGGTTTGTGAGTTATTTTAAGTTTTGTGAATTTTTTTCAAAAATCATATTTCCATATTATTTACGATATCTTATCTAATTGATTCTGAGCCAAACACTATCAATGTATGACCAAACATTGTGGATAGGAAATGACTTTGTTAATTTATACAGGGTGTTGAAGATCGAGCGACCAATTGTAATAAATTCAAATATTAAAAACTTGCTTAATTTAAATGGAACACCCTGTATTTTATGGTGCTATGGGATTTATTATTTTATTTCCTTTCGATTTATGTTTACATTCCCTATACCTAAATCGAGCCATTTTCAAGATATTTCGGTCTTTTTGAATAAATGCATAAAACCTTACACTCAAATCTAATAACATCTGTCATAAAGTGAAAAGTAGGCTGTCGAAATTCATTGTTACCCTTAATTAAGTTTTTATTGCTGTCAAAGCTGCGTAATTATTGTGACAAGCTATTTTGAACTATCAAAGTACTAATAAGTTCATAATCATTTTGAAAATGGCACATAGAAATGATACCAATAATGATTTTCTAAACTTGAACCTAATCTACGGAGAGTGTAATAGAATTGCTAGCCGAACATGTCGTGTATTTACAGAAAGGTTTCCGGAAAAACGGAGGCCAACTCGAGATACCATCACAAGACTTCTAAGAACATGTAGCAATTTGGAGCATGCCGTTCAAAAATTGCAAAAATTAAACCATTAGTTGATGATGAAGTTAACGTGACAAATGTGCTGGGATTCTTTTCTGCATATCGAGATGCTTCTATTAGAGATTGCGAAATAAGTTTACGATTAACGACAAGAACTATTCATAGGATTCTTAAAGAGTATAAGTAGAAACCTTTCTGTTATCATGTTGTGCATCTTGTTGAAAATCCAGGAAGATGAGAATTTTACTCAAAGAATCATTTGGTGTGACGAGGCAAAATTTTGCACAAATGTTTTGGTCTCACGAAACCCTCACATAACAAGAGAGCGTTATTTTCAAACGATCTGGTCGTTTAATTATTTTTGTGCCATAAAAGATGGCAGAATTTTCGGACTTAAAATTTATGATGAAAGTCCGACCAGTGTCGGATATTACAACATCCTTCAGGACACTATTTTACCATCGTTAAACAATTTAAATGCCGAAAAAAGAAGTCTTGTATGGTATCAGCAGGACGGGGCACCGCCACACATCTGACAAATTAATGCTGATTTTCTGTACCAACATTTTGAGGATAGGTGGAGAGCCAACAGAGGACCACATCATTGGCCGGTGAGATCCCCTGATCTCACATCCCTAGACAGTAGTATTTGGGGACATATTAAAAATCTAGTATACTCGGAACCAATTACAACAAAAGAAATTATTATACAGCGAGTATTACAGGCTTTTAATAATTACGATCCCCAAAAACTTAGTAAATCTACGAAACAAAACACTATTAAAAGGATTCATAAATGCTTAGAAGTAAATGGAAATAATTTTGAACATTTGTTGTAAGTAATTAATATTTTTGAAATTGTTATTCTTATTATGTTATTATTATTACCGTCTGTAATTATGTTATGATGTTGTTATTATTTTTTATTATTATTTTTATCTTGAAAATGGCCCATTTAGGTGTATGGAATGTAACTATAAATCGAAAAGAAATAAAATAATAAATCTTATAGCACCATAAAATAATTAGTATTTTATATGGAACCGATTTATTCTGTTACAGAAAGTTTGCGCCGTTCGAGACTGCCTTAATTAGAACATGGTAGTGGTGGTGTATGAAAGAAATGTTACTGGGTGAATTTATTATCTCGGGATGGGTGTATAAGGTGTTCAAGTTCAAATCTCTGGGAACGATTAGTTTACTGGAATACATATGTTTGTACAGCCGGGCTACATAAACTAAACGTTTTATGTAGTCTGGTATTAAAGAATGCTTAACACAGCAACAGTTCTTTAATCTGGCCTTCACTGCAAAGTGCGATACAGGAAGGGCTAGGATTCAGGACTTCAAAAGGGAAGTAGATTAGGAAACTGGCAATTACATTAAGTGAGAGAATACTCACTTTTATTTACGTAATCTATCGTCTGGAACTTGATGACAAGAAATAACTGTGTACATCTTGGTCTAGTTACTCCCTTTCTTTTCGAGGACACTGTGTGTAAATTTTTAAATAGCATCCATCTGCAGAGCTGGGCAATCTGCACCGTTGCGCTACCTGGTGGACACTGTGGGGCCGGAAACATTTAGGCAAACAGCCTTTCTGTCCGTTAGGGTGTAAGTAGATAGCGGTACCAGGAATTAATTTCCCACCGTTACTTTCTCTACAGGTGTTGCAAACAAACTTACGTTCAGGTGTAAGCGAATTTGAGCAAAAGCTGGCCAAAGTTTACACAAGAATTGGAGAACGGATTCGAATAAAAAGTACTCACTCGGTAGCTCGTCTTGTGGTTAAATAAAAATCCGCTGAACGTAGGGACGGTTTCTGGTAGTGGCGTTAGGTCAGAGGTTGGCTATTGTTTAAGTAGTTTGATTAGAGGGGAATATGACGTAGATGGGATAAAACTGATTATTTGAAATCCTGCAATTTTGGTAAAATTTATTAATTATCGAATAATTAAATTTTTTCTGGAAAGTGCCAACTCTTTACAAATCTATTTTGCTATAAGGGTGCAAGATTTAATTTTAACGGCGCATAATGGGTTCTTAAGTATCACGCAAAATTAGTTGATTCATAAGACTAAAGTTAGACTTGTAATTTTTGTAATAACTTATTTCCTGTAGATGCGCCAAATTTTATTTTAGGAGAGTAAATCGGTGCATAATTAGCGCTAATTACTGCATAAGAAAGAATTGATTTATGCAAAAGTGCATGACTGTGTGGCCATGACAACGTAATTTTACAAAGACTTCTGTTCTATAAAGGTGCAAAATTTTATTTTAAAGACACAACATTTTATTTTAAAGACGTAAAATGCTGCCTAATTGGCACCTAATTATTACATAAGTAAAAAGTGATTTATCCAAAAGTTCGTTCCTTGAAAAAATTGGGTTTTGGTATTTCAAATGGAGTATTGTTTGTTTATTTAACCGTAACGTTTTGCCCTAATGTAATGCTCAATAATATTCTATAAAATAAATATCAACCCTAATTCGGGTAATACCAATAATTCATAATTTCAACTACAGAAAAATTTAGATATTGAAATATTTAAAAAATCTATGCCGGGTGATTCACGTCGATGGTACCTTAGACGTTTATGGAAAACAAGACATGGGGTCTTTTTGAAAATCTGGTCACTTGCATGGCTGGCTCTGATCTATCGATCTCAAATATTTTCAGCGTTGCGACGTTGCCGCTTATGTGGAAAAGTGGCATCACCTTTGATATTTTTAATGAGACGCCCTGTATATTATTACATTGTTGGGTTCGATATTACTTTTAAATTATTTTTGCATCACACATCCCTATACCTATCTTCAAGCGTTTTTGAGTAATTAATTAATTTCCTTATTTTTTAGCCAAAACATGGTTCCAATCGAATGTTCATTATTGTGGTGTTTGAATTTGTAGAAAGTTGAAATTCTGGATGCACTCTATAAATAAGCTTTTTATCAGTTTTGCGTAACGAAATTGGTTGCATATTGTACAGGGTCGTTCGAAATTCGTTACGTTTCCGCAAGGTACAAAAATACAGAAAGGTTCATTATTTCAAATAGGACACCCTGTATATTATCGAATATTCTGATAGACAATTGAAGTCCCTTTAAAGTGATGTATCATGTTCCTATACCTAAACAGATCACCTGACCTCACACCTCTTGATTTTTACTTGTGGGGTAATTTGAGGAGGAAGGTTTATATGACACCGTTACTCACGAAACAAGACCTGCGTGAACGAGTTATCAGGAGCATTGAAGAGCTAGATCCCACAGAGATAAGGCGAGCCACAATTTCATCAACGATTATTCGTATTCTGAAATGTTTGGAAACCAACGGTCGTCATTTTGAAAATTTATTGTAAATGCTTTCTAGTTTTGTTAGTTATTGTTGTATATTATTTGCATTGCGATTCATGTTTAACTGAATTTGTTATTTGACGTTCTTTTTTTCATTAATTTTTAATACCTACTGTTATTAATAATTAATGAAATTATTGTATAATCTAACAAACTTTCTTTTGTCCATTGATCGCAAATTAGGATACATTTCGTTGAACTTCCTGCATGTTCTCGCTATAATTTGGTCACATTGTCCATGAAAAATAAATAGTTTTATCAAAACTTGAATTGTGTAGTAATTTCCTGCTATTTTGACCCTTTTCAAATTTCTCCCGTTAATAAACACCCGAATGTTTTATTATTAGTGCACTAATTGTGACAGAATAGTGCGATTTTTATAGGAACATGCTTCTATTTCGAAAACCTTACTGTTTAAGTATAGGAACATGATATATCATTTTAAAGGGACCCTGTACAATATGGAACCCATTTCGTTACGCAGAACTGATGAACGAATTATTCATAGAGTGCATCCAGTATTTCAACTTTCTACAAATTCAAACACCACAATAATGAACGTTCGATTGGAACGATGTTTTGGCTAAAAAATAAGGAAATTAATTATAATTACTCAAAAACGGTTGAAGATAGGCATAGGAATGTGTGAGGCAAAAATAATTTAAAAGTAATAGCGAACCCAAAAATGTAATAATATACAGGGTGTCTCATTAAAAATATCAAACGTGATGCCACTTTTCCACATAAGCGACAACGTCGTAACGCTGAAAATCGATAGATCCGAGCCAGCCATGCAAGTGACCATATTTTCAAAAAGATCCCATGTCTCGTTTTCCGTAAATCACCCGGTATACATACGATCGCCAAATTTCTTTTTTTTAATGGTCTAAACAGAAAACATTCAGCGCCAAGTACCGGGTGCGTTCGGTTTCATACATATAGGGTGTGGCGCTAAGAGTTTTGATTAAAAGTAGTGGTGGATACAGTTATGTTAAAAATCTGAAGTTACGAAGCTGTAGGTTTTGGATGACGCTGAGTTCATATATAATATTGTCCTAAATGTGGCACTTCCGGTTATACCGGAAGTAGACGTCAACTTTGTTATTTTAAATGGAACCTAATATTTTTTATTTTATTTTCGAATTCTACATGAAATTCTAGATAAAAGTTGTTCACAATGTCCTATACCAAAAATGAACTATTTTCGAGATATTTCGATTTTTTTTTAATTTTGAAAAAATCCTAGTCACATTGAATAACGATATCTCCATTAATAACGAAGCTGGACGTGAAATTGTAACCAATAAACAACAAGCGCTTGCCCGTTAACTCCATATATCCATCTCATTGATATTTCATACAGGGTGTTTTAAACTTAGCCGCCAACATGCACAATTTAAATCATTTATAAGTTGCTTACTTTAAATAGAACACCCTGTATTTTATTACATTTTCCGCTGTATTTTTTTAAGCCAATTCGTTTGGTATCAGTTTTTCATATACCTAAATCCAACCACTTTTGAGATATTTCATTATCTTAGTTAAAACATAACAACACTTAATTATTTCAACATTAGTAAAGGGTAGGCCATGATGTCCTTTATTTAAGGTGATATTTTGTTATTTTTTCATAAGTTATTAATTCTGAAAAGTAACCAATAGCCTGAAAGGATTATTAACTATGGATGTCATTAAAAACGTTGACTAGGTATTTTGTATTAATTTAATTAGATAACTTACAAACAAAAATAACTAAATGTAATATTAAACAAATAAAGTTTTATAATAAGTGTTCAAAATTAGCACCATCTACTTCTAAACATTTATGAATCCTTTTCATTAAGTTATGTCTTGTAATTCTGGAAATATGGTCGGGTGTTAGAGAATTAAAAGCAAGTAAGACTCTCTGCATCATATCTTCCTTTGTCGTAACATTTTCCGCTGTATTTTTTTAAGCCAATTCGTTTGGTATCGGTATTCCCTATGCCTAAATACAACCACTTTTGAGATATTTCATTATCTTAGTTAAAACATAACAACACTTAATTATTTCAACGTTAGTAAAGGGTAGGCCATAGCTGTCAAAGATTTAATAGTTAGAACGTTAATTGTTTATGTTGTTTTGACAGTTTTCTTTACCACTTTATATTTCATAGTAAATAATGGCAAATGTAGGATTTACTAAGGATGATTTTTTTAAATCTTATTATTATTTACAGCGAGTGTAATAGAATTGTTGAACGGACTTGCCGTGTTTTTGCAGAAAGATATCCAAATCGACCAAATGCAACTGGTGATATTGTAAGAAGATTGCTTAAAAACTGCCGTCAGTTTGGTCAATTTAAGACAAAAATTAATAAAAAGAAACCACTAATGGACAGTGACATAAACGAAATTAATGTTTTGGGTTATTTTACGGCCTCTCCAAATGCCTCCATTAGAGATTGTGAGAGAGATTTTACTTTGTCGACGAGAACAATTTATCGCATTTTAAAAAAACACAAATGGAAACCATTTTCATATCATTTGGTGCAACACTTACAATTAGGTGACCTTCCTCGAAGGGTACAATTCTGTGAATAGTTTTTAATGAAGACCCAAGAGGATGAAAACTTCATAAAAACAGTTATATGGTGTGATGAAGCAAAGTTTAGCAAAAATGGATTATTTAATCCACATAATTCCCATTTTTGGTCTAATGAAAATCCACATGTTAGTACAGAACGTTATTTCCAAGATAGTTTTATTGTTTTTTGTGCAATAGAAGACGATAAAATTTTAGCATTAAAATTTTATGATGAAAATTTAAATGGTACAAGATATTGCCACATTTTAGAAGAAGCCATACGTTACACACTTTAATAAATGGAGAGGCGGCTTCAGCTTGGTATCAGCAAGATGGAGCACCTCCTCATAACTTTGGGCCTGTTGCTCAGCATCTTTACGACATGTTTGATGATAAATGGATTGCCAATCAGGTCCGTTTCGTTGACCAGCTCGTTCTCCTGATTTGGCTCCTCTAGATTTTGGTATTTGGAATTACATTAAAAATCAAGTATTTTCCAAACCTGTTACAACAAAGGAAGATATGATGCAGAGAGTCTTACTTGCTTTTAATTCTCTAACACCCGACCATATTTCCAAAATTACAAGACATAACTTAATGAAAAGGATTAATAAATGTTTAGAAGTAAGTAGATGGTGTTAATTTTGAACACTTATTATAAAACTTTATTTGTTTAATATTACATTTAGTTATTTTTGTTTGTAAGTTATCTAATTAAATTAATACAAAATACCTAGTCAACGTTTTTAATGACATCCATAGTTAATAATCCTTTCAGGCTATTGGTTACTTTTCAGAATTAATAACTTATGAAAAAATAACAAAATATCACCTTAAATAAAGGACATCATGGCCTACCCTTTACTAATGTTGAAATAATTAAGTGTTGTTATGTTTTAACTGAGATAATGAAATATCTCAAAAGTGGTTGGATTTAGGTATAGGGAAAACTGATACCAAACGAATTGGCTTAAAAAAATACAGCGGAAAATGTAATAAAATACAGGGTGTTCTATTTAAAGTAAGCAACTTATAAATGATTTAAATTGTGCATGTTGGCGGCTAAGTTTAAAACACCCTGTATGAAATATCAATGAAATGGATATATGGAGTTAACGGGCAAGCGCTTGTTTTTATTGTTTGCAATTTCACGTCACTAGCTTCGTTATTAATGGAGATATTGTTATTCAATGTGGACTAGGATTTTTTCAAAATTAAAAAAAAAATTGAAATATCTCGAAAATACTTCATTTTTGGTATAGGACATTGTGCACAACTTTTATCTAGAATTTCATGTAGAATTTGAAAATAAAATAAAAAATATTAGTTTCCATTTAAAATAACAAAGTTGACGTCTACTTCCGGTATAACTGGAAGTGCCACGTTCAGGAGAATATTATATTTGAACTCATCGTCATCCAAAACCTACAGCTTCGTAATTTCAGATTTTTAACATGTATCCGCCATTACTTTTAATCAAAATTCTTCGCGCCACACCCTGTATATCTACAACTAAAGAATGAGACATTGATCTCAATTAGTTCAAAGTCTGGGTAATATTACTGATGGATGGGCAGAAAATTAATGTTGCATAAAAAAAAATAAATAAACAAATAAATTCAAAAGTACGAGAAATGTGGTTGGTTTGTAGGGGAGCTATTCCTATTGTTAAGTTTACATTATTAGAGTTCTCTTTAGATTTCTCTTACGAGATTATGGTATAGAAATTGAACCAGAGGTTAAATATATCGCAATTATATTTTTATGTTTACACTATCTGCCTTACTTCATATTTTGTCTATGACTTGACTTGGCATAAGCGAACAACTTTTGACCTTTGACGTTAAGGTTTAGTTTATTATTTCTACTAGCTACAAAACCTTCAAATCTTTGATCAGTGTTACAATTTTAAATAATTTAATATCACTATGGATGTACAGGGTGTCCCAACGATAGAGTAAAGTAAGATTATGCTTAACTAGAATTATTTGTGTAAATATTGTATGGACCATGGGGTAGAGGTAAAAAGTGTGCATTTTTTTTAAAATATTGGAAGTTATACAGGGTGTGCCAGAAAAGCAGGACGTGAAAAAGTATGATTTTTTTAAATAGAACACCCCGTATTTGATTTTAGTTTTTAATTCTACGGGTCCATACAAACATATTTTGTCATACAAAATATTGGCTGAAAGTTTTTAGTTCTTGAGATATTCGCGTTTAAAGATTATTATGGTCATTTTCGTGGGGTTGATGAATGGGCAATTGTTCCGTTATTTCACAATAAAAAAAATTGATATTTCGTGTGAAAAATGAGTGATATTATGCTAACGTTTAGACCGAGTAGTATTTCTAATTTTCTCAAAAGGGTGTTTGTTATAACCATTCAAATTTGAAAATTCTCAAATTAAAAAAAATCAGTTTTTTTTAATTGCACACCCTATATATTTTTATTTCATTTTATTCGGGATTAAAAAATCTATCATTTTGTCAAATATATCCTATATCTATCTTTGTTAGTTTTCGAGGAATTTCGATTTTTCTCACTAGCTACGTTACATACGATACTATAACATTATTGAGGATCGTGGTAGCCATGGAAAACAATTGCGACGAAATAAAACAAACCACCTAAGCGAGAATATTAACAGTTTTGATTAATGAGAAACAGTAATTCAATAATTATTCAACATTGCGTCTTAGTAAATGCTCAAATAGACGGCCTTCTTGCTGAATACACATATTGAGCCTTTTCTCATGTTTTGTCTCACTTCGGATAACATAAGAGGGTCACTGTGCGACAAGCTCGCGAATTCTATTTTCATGTCCTCCTTGTTGTAGGTTTAATAATATACACCCGATCTTTTATGTATCCCCATAGGAAAAAATCCAGTGGAGTTAAATCGCATGACCTGGGTGGCCATAATATAAAGCCATTACGTCCTATCCATTTCTCCGGGTATTGCTGGTTCAAGAATTCCCTTACGTCCCGATAAAAATGTGGAGGTGCACCATCCTGTTGCAACCACATATTTAGTCGTCCTTCTAAATTGATATCCTCAAGTAACACAGGCAATTCTTCACGTAAGAAATGCAAATAGCTGCGGCCCGTTAATGGATCATCAAAAAAATAGGGACCGATAATTTGGTCATTAAGTATACCACACCACACATTTAGTGACCAATAATTTTTGTTTTGAACTTCTCGTAGCCAAAATGGATTATCAATGGCGTAATAGTGCATATTATGCCGATTTACAGCCCCATTACTTTTAAACGTCGCCTCATCGGAAAACATTATGGTGCACAAAAAGTTGTTATTTAATTGCAGCCGTTGATTAATGATATTGCAGAATTCAATTCGTCTTGCAAAATCCTCTTCTCGCAATTCTTGATGAAGCTCAATGTGTTAGGGATGGTACTTATACTTCAGCGTTGTTCGATTCACGTTTGATTTGGAGGTATCACATATCGTCGCTAATGTTCTAGAACTCACTTGGGGATTTTCTTGAATATTTAATAATATTTCAAGTTCTTTTTCTTCATTAGCTGCCCTTTTATTAACAACTTTACGTTTGAAGTATTTAACACTACCGCTAGAATCAAATCTATCCATCAAATTTTCCAAGCCAACAGTAGTAGGTATCGACGTTCAGGATATTTCATTTTGTAGATTCGTTGTGCCAATAAAGGGTTTTTTCAGCCTCGCCCAACACGTATATCATATCAATTAATTCATTTGTCGAATAATCCATAATTGATACAAGAATTGATAACAAGTTAAATGCGAAAACGACAAATTTAATATGTGTTTATTTTGACAAGTAGGAAACCTTTGTATCTTAGTAACGCAATTATTATTTTCCATGGCTACCAAGATCCATGCAATGCAATGTTATCGAAAATAAAGTAGCTAGTGTGAAAAATCGAAATTACTCGAAAACTATCAAAGATAGATATAGGATATATTTGACAAAATGATAGATTTTTAACCCCGAATAAAATGAAATAAAATATATAGGGTGTGCAATTAAAAAACTGATTTTTTTAATTTGAGAATTTTCAAATTTGAATGGTTATAACAAACACCCTGTTGAGAAAATTAGAAATACTACTCGGTCTAAACGTTAGTATAATATCACTCATTTTTCACACGAAGTATCAATTTTTTTTATTGTGAAATAACGGAACAATTGCCCATTCATCAACCCCACGAAAATGACCATAATAATCTTTAAACGCGAATATCTCAAGAACTAAAAACTTTCAGCCAATCTTTTGTATGACAAAATATGTTTGTATGGACACGTAGAATTAAAAACTAAAATCAAATACGGGGTGTTCTATTTAAAAAAATCATACTTTTTCACGTCCTACTTTTCTGGCACACCCTGTATAACTTCCAATATTTTAAAAAAATGCACACTTCTTACCTCTACCCCATGGTCCATACAATATTTACACAAATAATTCTAGTTAAGCATAAACTTACTTTACTCTATCGTTGGGACACCCTGTACAGTCAACATTTTTAACTGCTGCAGCTATCAGCATGTTTATAATTTTACATCAACGTGCGAACGCTATAAAACGAAATAAAAACCGGAAATCGAGGAAGCTTTGGGTTCGACAATGGCTTTGACGACGAGACATGGGTCGAAGATTATCGTGAGCTTTTAAATACGAAGATCCAGAAAGTTTTATAAATTTTTGTTGAATGTCGTCGAATGTATTTGATGTGCTGTTAATACTAGTGTTGTTGCAAGTTAAGTTGCCTACATTTAGGATTTAAATTTGTTTAAATTACTAACATTTACATTTGATAAACACATACGTTGTTTGGATGAGATAGCTCAAGCAGCGTGATAAGGACAGTTTTCTTATTTTTCGTCAAGAAAAGTGCTTTTTTCGGTTTGCCTTGACGCATGTGCCTTTTCTTATTATTACCATTATTATTATCGCAAGACGGAAGCCCTAAGAAGACCACTGGCCGGTGAAGTTTACTACTGCAACATATGGGAGTGAGTCTTCAAATCTTTATAACGTGTATACAGTTTCGGAAGTAACTAATCACTTTAATTTCTATGAAATTTTCAAAAGGGTGTTGTTTGCAAAATAAATAGTTAAATATAGTCCACTTCAATTTCTTTCTTTGCAGCGACATTGGTGGTCCTCACAAGCCGGATTAGAGTTTTGGTTAATTATTTAATTACAAATCAATACAGTTTAAGATTTTTCAAGTGGGTGTCTTGTGAAGAGATAAGAACCGATATCAATTATTACATTACATTGGTTTATGTTACAATCAAATCAATTTTGGCAAAGCCAAACCAACATAATTTCATTGTTATCTGCAACGGCACAACACCTTTATTTATTACGAACAATCGCATGTCAATTTAAGCTAACATCTTTTATTTTCTGTTTTAATTGAACACAGCTAAAATTTATTTCTATTATAATCCGTTTACGAATCAATCTCAATTTAATACATTTCAATTTTACATTACTTACTTTTCTACTGAAATAGGGTTGATCCAGTATCTTTGCACTTACAATGCTTTCTTTCCATTTTCATTTACCTAATAGAAATTTTAAAATGCCTCTTGAAACAAGAAGAAGAGAGCAACATACGCTTCGCGTATTACAGAGATATATCGTTTGAGTATTAAAGCTCAAGGCGAACCTGAACCCCGTGAAAAATTTCGAGTTGTTTACCAAAATTTACAGCCGAATCATGACAAATTCGATGAAGTCCATAACGAAATTATTATGTTAGTGGAGGACGACGATGAATTTTTATTGCAAGATGCTGTTCGTAAAGAAACTGATAATTTTTACAATGAGTGTAAGCTCATTTACAACAAGATTGCTAAAGCGGACGAGACAGCTACGGTATTGCCCACGCCTGCTAAACAAAAGGTTTCCAGCGATGCCGAAGCCGAGTTAAAATTACCAAAAATAACACTTAGCACTTTCAAACTACGTTTTTCGACTTTGTATAAAAATCTGATACATCAAAACACTAAACTATCTAACATAGAAAAATTACAATATTTATTTTCTTACTTGGAAGGTGAACCTTCTGAAATTACTAAGTGGTATTTCAATTTCAAATATGATCGCCTACAACAAATTAATTGCTCGCTACGAGAATAGGCGGCTTTTAGCATCCAATGCCTTAAATGCAATCTTATTGGCTACCTTAAGAACGGAATCTGGGAAGGATTTGCGAAATCTACTAAATACATTTTCTCAGTCTTTGGAAATTTTAAAAGCCCTAGAGTTTAATACCGGATCTTGGGATTTCATACTTTTCCACATACTATTGGAAAAATTAGACATCAACAGCCGAACCAAGTTCGAAATTCAATATAGTAAAGTCGATTTCCCGATGTACGATAACCTGTGTCAATTTTTAGAAAGCAACTGCAAAGCACCTGAGTCGGTTCAACACTTAACTAGTTCTAAGCCCATGAAATCCATATCCACAGTGTCCAATTCCAATGCAAATAATTCCCAAAAAATGTACAATAAGCCTACATTTTAACATTGTAATAGCGCGTCTGTTGCGTACTCTGATTCTGGCCTAACTTGCTACCTGTGTAAAGAAGCACACGTCCTTTCCAAATGCCCCGAATTCCTACAAAGAACTCCTAATGAGAGAAACATATGTGAGCCAGAACAAATTGTGTAGTAATTGCTTACACCATTCTCATACCGTACGACGTTGTAATTCTTCGTTTCGTAGCCGTACATATTACAGACCCCATTCAACCCTGCATATTTCTAAACCTATTCCGGTTCCCAATTCTATTCCTTCCCACGATCCTGCTGCAAGCGTTGTGGCTGATAACTCCGCCGCACCATTAGCAGTCTACGACCGTTGCTAACACTTTCAATGCTCTAACTACAGTCCTTTTGGCAACGTCAGTCGTAGATATCCACGACAGTAGAGGGAATTTTCAAAAGGTGCGTATTTTGATTGATTCCGGAAGCCAATCAAATTTCATCAGTGAACGCTGTTTCTGCCGTCTAAATTTACAAAGACGCCAGTTTTCAACTACTATTTTTGGTCTAAACCAAATGTCTTCGTTCTCCTCCAAGAGGGTTACCAATTGTACCATAAAACCTCAACATATTTCTGGATCCCAATTTAACTTCTATGCAATTGTAGTTCAAAGTGTTTGTTTACCTTCCTTTAACGTACAAATTAAAGAATGGGATCATATAAAGGGCTTGCAGCTAGCCGATGATAAATTCTTCCTTTGAAGTCCTGTGGATTTGCTTGTAGAAGCTGTCGTGTTCAGTCAAATTTTGTTAAATAGTCGCATTTTTGGAGATGGCGGCCAGCCCTACAGCTTTAGAAACCGCTTTTGGATGGGTTCTTGTAGGTAAAATTAACAATCCAACCTCTGACACACACATGAAGACCTTTTTTACCCATTCTAAACTCCACCTAGATCCTATCATCCCTAAATTCTGGGAAGTAGAGCAATTACCCTCAAAGATATTCCTTTCCCCAGAGGAAATAAAATGTGAACGTACATTTAAAGAAACGGTTACCAGAGACTCATCTGGGGATTTGTGGTATCTTTACCTTTCAAAAATTCTGAACCTGACTTAGGGGATACCTACCCCCAAGCTGTACGGTGATTCCTAATGATAGAAGCCAGATTATTAAAAAATCCCGAATTATACCTAGCTTATTCTAATTTTACGAAGGATTATTTAGATAATGGCCATATGACGCTTATTCCGCCAAATACGAATTCTTCTCCTTCCTTTTATTTACCCCACCACTGCGTACGAAGAAAAGAAGGTACCACTACAAAGCTTCGCGTAGTATGGGACGCGTCTGCTAAAGGACCTACGGGTTTAAGTTTAAATCACACTTTACTTCCAGGGCCCAAACTACAAAACGACATATTTTCACTATTACTTATTTTTCGAATACATCCTATCGTATTTATCGCAGATATTAAACAAATGTTTCGTCAGATTTTGGTCACGCCTTCGCACAGAAATTACCAAAAAATTCTTTGGCGATTTTCACCTGAGCATACTCTGTCCGAATGGGTTTTAAATACAGTCACTTTCAGTAGCCCGTATTTAGCCATGCGCGCTCTCAACGAACTTACCGATCTCGAGGTAGATCGTTTTTGCACAAGCTAGTAAGCTTATAAAAAATCAAATTTATGTCGATGATATCATAGGAACTTCCTTTTCCGTTTCAGAAGCCCTTTCCTTACAAAATGAGTTAATTAATCTACTCAAATTAGGGGGTTTTGAACTCTGTAAGTGGGCTAGTAACTTACCTGACTTGTTAGCGGTTGTCCCAAATTATGAGCGCCAAATGACACTGTCATTTGACAAAGAGGAACCGTGTTACTTAAAGGTTTTAGGTCTTCATTGGCAACCACATTCAGATTCATTTTCTTATAAGTGCCAAAGCCGCGATAGGCCCCTAACAAAGCGCACCATTCTTTCAGATATAGTCCTATTCTTCTTGTTGCCAAATATATTATGCAACGTTTGTGGGCTTCCAAGATAGACTGGGACGATAAGCCCAATCACTCATGGAGTCAACTTAAAAATGAACTTTCAGAGCTTTCCGGCCTCAAACTTCCACGTCGCGTATTATTAGATAATTTCCAAAGATGCGAACTTCACGGTTTTGCGATGCGTCAATGATTGGCTATGACGCAGTAGTTTATTTTCGAGTTCAAACTAACAACCAGATTTCTGTTTTCCTGGTTTGTGCCAAAGGGGAGGTTGCACCTTTAAAATCTCTAACCATTCCTAAACTCGAGCTCACTTCCGCTAAACTTTTAGCGGACTTTATTTCTTCCATAAAGACGTTTATGCAGAACAAATTATTTTCGACGAAATTATTGCATAGTCTGACTCACACGTTGTACTTTCGTGGCTGAAATCGTCTCCTAGTCGCTGGAAGACTTTTGTGGCGAACAGGGTAAATCATATTCAAGAGACTGCTCCTTACGCCACATGGAGATATATCCCATCAGCTTTAAACCTTGCAGACTGCGCTTCTAGAGGGATGGTCCCTTTAGAACTACTAAAAAATGAATTGTGGTGGAATGGGCCATCTTTTCTTTCGACGCCTAGTACAGAATGGAGGCATGAGGTTACATTTAATATTCCTCCCTTAAAATTCGCGTCTCTATTAACTTCAGGCGAGGTGCTGATGAACGATTTGTTGGTCCTCCTACGCCTGATGAACTACATAAGTGTTTACTGTGCCTCGTAAAACATGTGCAATGTTGGCGTTTTCCGAATAATTGAAAAAATTATTCACAATTCATTGCTACCTAAACCGTTCCGGAAGCTTGCACCTTTCCTGGATCCAGAGGGGTTCCTCAGGGTGGGCGGCGGCCTTAGAAAATTCCGATTTAGCCTATTCGGCTAAGCATCCTTTGCTTTTACCTGGTTCCCATCGATTCACCACGCTCCTTATTGAGCATACCCACAAGCAATATTTACATCCGGGGATGAAAACTCTACATAACTTAATTTCACAACAGTTCTGGATCCCGAGGCGCAAAGGTTTTCAAAGCTTATGTCTGCGTTTTCGTTTGCATAGCCACAAAGGCCATACATTTTGAACTCACGCAAGAACTATCGACAGACAGTTTTATTGCCGATTTTCGCCGTTTTCTGGCTACACGAGGTACCGTTTCTGCTTGTTACAGCGATAACGGCATCAACTTTGTTGGCGCCACCAACCAATTTCTTACATTAGCCAAACAAGCCTCCGAGACTTTATCTTTTCGTTGGCATTTTGTCCCCCCTTCGGGCCCTCATTTCAACAGCTCGGCTGAAGCGTGTGTTAAAATGGTCAATGCGCATCTGCTAACTGTAATGGGTGTACAACGTTTAACTTTCTATCTGCTTTGCCAGATAGAATCCGTTCTAAATTCGCGCTCCTTGTGTGGCAGAGTTGGGATCATAATAATTTGGAGCCGCTCACTCCGGGGCATTTCTTAACCTTATCGCCTCTAAATTCCATAATTCCCGATCCAGACTTATCAAACGGTAACGTTAAGCGCCTCTCCCGCTGGCAGCTTATGCAGCGACTTCACGCTGATTTTTGGGAACGGTACTCCAGAGAATACTTGCATACTTTGCAACAACGTGCAAAATGGAGCAACTCGGTTAACAAACCCAGCCTAAATGACGTAGTTCTTATTAAATCCGACATAAAACCTCCTTTACATTGGCCACTTGGGCGAATTGTTAAGTTACATAAAGGTGATGACGGACATACCCGAGTGGTAACTGTCCAAACTGCTAGTAGGCGTTTCAGAAAACCGGTATTAAAACTGTGGCCTCTGCCTAGTGCCTAATAGTAATTAATTTTTTTCTTTCTTTCAAGAAACTTCTTGATTATGTTTAATTAAATTGATTATAAAGTTTTCTTCTTTTTATGTTTATAATATAAATATTTTATTCTTTTTTGACTTAAAACACAAGGTGTTTTGGTGGGCGGCTTATGTTGTTGCAAGTTAAGTTACCTACATTTAGGATTTAAATTTGTTTAACTTACTAACATTTACATTTGATAAACACACACGTTGTTTGGATGAGATAGCTCAAGCAGCGTGATAAGGACAGTTTTCGTATTTTTCGTCAAGAAAAGTGCTTTTTTCGGTTTGCCTCCACGCCTGTGCCTTTTCTTATTATTACCATTATTATCATCGCAAGACGGAAGCCCTAAGAAGACCGCTGGCCGGTGAAGTTTACTACTGCAACATGTGGGGGTGAGTCTTCAAATCTTTATAACGTGTATACAGTTTCGGAAGTAACTAATCACTTCAATTTCTATGAAATTTTCAAAAGGGTGTTGTTTGCAAAATAAATAGTTAAATATAGTCCACTTCAATTTCTTTCTTTGCAGCGACAACTAGTATAACCATTAATAAAACGGAACAATACAACATTTCGAGAGTGCATTTTTGCCAGAACAAGGGACCTAATGATAATTACTACAAAATATTCATGTTTGATGTTTACAGGTTGCTAGTTACGTTAAGATTTCTTGCGAGCGGAGAAACTTTTCGAAGTCTCAGTTTTTCTCGTCGAATTTCAATTCCATCATTATTAAATATTATTTCTGAAACCGTAGATGCAATATATACTGCTTTAAAGGAGGAATATTTTAAAACACCTGTTACAAAGAAGATTGGTCAAAAATTTCAAGCCGATTTTTGCAAGAATGGAATTTTCTAAATTGTTTAGGATCGCTCGATGGAAAACACATTGCGTTTAGAGCTAAAAAAAATCGACGGTTGATTCTATTATAATTACACAAATTTCAATAGCATTGTGTTAATCGCATTAGTTGATGCAGATTATAATTTTATACAATGTGTCCCAAATTCGTTTCTCTATAAAGGGATCTCGGCTTCTGTTATACTTACGGCAAAGGTTAAATGGGGATAGTTTTAGAGGAAGCTTAGAGCATTCGATGTACGGCCTCAGATTTACGATCAGTCAATTGGTTTTGAAAATATCGGCGAAAAACCGAAAATGGCGGATTTCGTTTTTCGCCAGTAAATCCGAAATGGTTAATTTGACAGCTGTCACAATGTGAGATTATTCGTACACTTTTTTAAGACGAATATCAAATTAACCATTTCGGATTTACTGGCGAAAAACGAAATCCGCCATTTTCGGTTTTTCGCCGATATTTTCAAAACCAATTGACCGTTCGTAAATCTGAAACCGGATATCGAATGCTCTAAGCTTCCTGTAAAACTTTCCCCATTTAGAGCCATAGAAAGCAATATGTAACAGTAGCTGATGATGCATTCGCTTCTTTAGACGTATAATGAAACCTTATGGCCAGCGTTCTTCACAAGAAGAGAAAATATTTAATTATCGACTAGGTCGAGCCAGAGGGGTGGTCGAAAATGCATCTGGCATACTAGCTTGCAGATTTCAAATATTACAAAAGGAAATCAACTTACCTGTAGAAAAAGTTCAGTCTGTGACGTTAGCTTGTTGTGTACTTCATAATTTTATCAAGAAGCATGAAGGGAAACGAACTTATTCTAAAAATTTTGATTCTGAATATACTACATCGGTAACATTAATTAATGGTGAGTGGAGATCTAATGTGTACATGACTTGTTTAGAAAGAAACACACCTTAAAAGCAAGACAATATTACACTCAATTTGCTGTTTGCAATTACACAATTTAAATTGTTCAATTTCTTGCTCAAGAAATTGTCTAATGTAAAACGTCTATAACAGATCTGTTCAGGACGATTTAGACATTCGGAAGGCTTTTACAAATTATTTTAACAACGAAGTCTTCGTACAGTGGCATTGGGAAGCTATAAAAAAATTCAATTTTTAATTTTTTAAATAACTGTATTATAAATTATTACTATAATCTAAATAATAGTAGATTATATTACAAGTGAGTGAAATAAGCCATTATATGCAAGTGAAATTTTTGACGCACGAGAGCTTGCGCGAATGCGACTAATTGTCACGTGCTTATAATGGCATTTCACTCACGTATGGTATAGGTACGACGTTTTATCCAACAGTTGCATTTTTTTTTAGCGAAAAACTTGAAGAGATTGTTTATAAAAAAGTATAAAAAAGAGTCAAGCAGCCAGGTCTTGGTTGTCAAGGTCGGTCGACCGGTTGTCATGAATACGTTGTTGATGAAAAACAAATTTTCGATCATATTTTCATTTTTACTAGTATAGAAAGGTCATGTCAAAATATTCGACTAGAAGCCGAAGCTGCATCTTTGGGATTACTTCCACCAAAATCTAAAGAAATTTACGACAAGGAATGTTCGTTATTCAAAGCTTGCAGTGCAATCAAACTTGGAGGAAGTTTTCTTGGCGTATTTTTTACAAAAGGTTGGTTATCAAATTATTATTAATACGTTAATAAATTGCAATCTGTGGCACGTTATTTAGGCACGAAAATACAAGTCTTCGACTACGTGGGCGCATTATTCAATGCTCAAATCTACGTTGAACGTCTATGAAAATGAAGATATTAGCAAATAGCATAAGTTGACAGCTTTTATAAAACAACAGCATTCTGGATATACAGCCAAAAAATCATCGGTTTTTTCAAGAGAAGAAATCAACAAATTTCTTATAGACGCACCAGACGATAGCTTTTTATTGATAAAGGTACGTGTTTTACTTATTCTAAAGTTGTTTTACTAAATTATTGTTTTATATTTAGGTGGTTGCTGTTTTTGCTTTTTCTGGTGGGTGCAGATGTGACGAGCTAGTGAAGATGTGTATCGAGCATATAGAAGAAAAAAGTGATATTCTACTAGTTCATCTCCCATTCACAAAAACTCGCAAGAAGCGATCCTTTACGATGTTAAGTGATGGTTTTGGCATAAGCCCAATAGAGCTGTATCGAAGATACCTAACTTTGCGTCCAAAGAAAACAACAACCAGCCGACTTTTTCTTAACTACCGACAAGGAAAATGTACCGTTCAATCAGCAGGCATTAACACTTTCCTGCCTACAAATATTGCCAGATTTCTGAAACTTAAAAATCCAGAAACATATACCGGTCATTCGTTTCGCAGATCAGCAGCTACTTTAGTAGCAGATTGTGGCGCAGACATCACTAGTTTGACACGTTTTGGGGGTTGGAAAATCGACAGAGTAGCTGAAGGATATGTCGAAGATTCTCTTCAACAGAAAATTACAATAGGGAATAAAATTTTGAACGACAATAATGCTGACGCTAACATTTTGAACGACAGTAATGTTGATGCTGCCTCTTCTAGTACTGCTTGTTTAACACTTGCTGCTCTCGCTACCTCTTCTACTTCTGGGTCTGAAGTTACAGTAACAGGTATCAATAAATTGATGTCTCAAAAGGAAAATGAGCCCCCTTGTGTTAGTTTTGCTAATGGAATACAATTTCATAATGTAACTTTTCATTTTGCAATTAATAAATAGTTGCTTATTTCTTTAACCTTGTTTTCTTTACTTAAATAACATTCTATTAAAACTGCAACTGTTGGATAAAACGTAGTATATTATGCGTGAGTGAAATAAGCCATTATAAGCACGTGAGAATTTGTCTTATTCACGCAAAGCGCTCGTCCGTAAAACCTCGCTTGCTTATAATGGCTTACTTCACTCGCCATATAAATTTAGTCACTAGTGAATAAAATTTGATTTTAGTCACTGAAAACTAACTTATAAAACACATGAAAAACTGCTGGACAATAGTATATTATTTTATTTTATTTTGCCACCATAATGTCCTTTATTTTATGTTGCCACCATAATGTTCTTTATACGCCCCGAAATGCGGGCGTAATGTGGTCTTTATAGCACGGAAATGTCATTGTTGCTAAGAAGCATGATTGACAGCCCTTAATACATAAATATCTATTATAAGAAGCTAAAGTAATACTTTCTGTGGCGAATCTGTAGGTTTGATGATACAGATAAGCCACAAAAAGTCACTTTGCTCCGCATAAAATATACTATTTTTTCTTCAGACGTTTTTTACACTTAAATGCGAAATAAGGAAAAATAATTAGGTTGTGAAAATGAGGAATAGTTAGATTTACTTAGCGTGCTCTGGCAAGCAGCAGTAGACGTTGCTTGGTTTCGTTGAAACCAATGCATTAAACAAGTTGAAAATTGTGAAGATTCTCGGTGTTATTGTAAGTATTTTATTAAACTTTTGTTCCTATTTGTGTAAATTAAAATATTACATTGTTAGGAGTATGATGGATTTGGAGAACTGCATGCCGTCAGAAATTACTGAAGCGGCTAATACAGCAATAAATAATCTATTACCTACAAGGTCGAGCAAAATCTATGAACGCACTTTTCAGCAATTTATAAAATGGTGCGATGAAAAAAATATTAAAAGCTACTCTGAAACCGTAATGTTAGCTTATTTTGCCGAATTAGCAACAAAAATGAAAATGAAAAGCTCGACAATGTGGTCCCAATATTCGATGATAAAATCATTATTGAGCATTCTACATGGCGTAGATATAAGCAAATACTTGAAACTTCGTGCATATCTAAAGGATCAGAATGAAGGATACACCCCAAAGCAGGCCAAAGTATTTACAAAAGACAAATTTAACAAATTTTTATCGAAAGCGTCGGACGAAAAATACTTGGCAATGAAGGTAAGTTTTAGAATTAGAATGAAAACAAGTCTTTATATTTTGTATTTTTTTTAGATAGTTTTGATTATTGCTTTCTCAGGGGCATGTCGTTGCGATGAATTGGTGAAGATGAAGGCAGACGACATTGAGAACCTGAAAACTCTTCTACATATTAAAATTCCAGATAGCAAAACAAAAAAAATTAAATCATTTACAGGGAATGTTTCCTAAATTTATATAACAAATATGTTGCATTGCGCCCACGAGATATGAATGATCGCCGATTTTTTTGGAAATATGGAAATGAAAAATGCTCAAGAGCGGTGATGGGAATCCATAAAATAAGTAGTGTTCGTAGGGAGGTAGCTTTTTTCTTAAAATTAGCGAACTATACAGAATACACAGGGCATTGTCTAAAAAGAACCTCAGTTATACTGTTGGTGGACGGCGGCGCAGATTTAATGTGCTTGAAGCGCCATGGTGGCTGGAAATCCAACACTGCAGCTTAAAAACTCTCTAGCAACAAACAAAGACACAGCTTTGAAAATTTTTGCACCTAGTGCAAGCGCTACGAATACAGAAGTTCATGTAGAAGAGAAAGAATTAAAGACTATTTCCCTAGAACGCAGCGAGACTTCCACTGTTATCTCTGGCGGATTTTATTTTGGAGAAAATGTTAGTTTTAATCAATGTACTTTTAATCTTTATAACTCTAAACAATAAATTTGTTTTCGTTGTTGTCCAGATTGGAAGTTTGAGTTATTAATTTACATTTCTTTTGCATCCGCTGCGAGGGGATGCAAAAGACTTTTGCAGCCGCCGGTGAAAATGTCAAACTTTAACGTTATCAGGAAGTTTAAAATGTCATCTTTTATTGACGTCTGAAGAAAGATAATATTGGATTCCTTGTTTTTAAATGTAATAGTAGTTTTCGCAACTAGTGCGCTGTTTACACATTTTTTGGTGCGAGGCCGTTCTTTTTTACCCGAGGCGTAGCCGAGGGATAAAATATAAGGCCGAGTACCAAAAAGGTGTCAGCGCACGTGTTGCGAACAAAATTTTTTGTAATCGTTTACATAAAATTAGAAAAAAATTAAATTTTGAAATATTTGTTGACAAATGTCAAATTAAATATATAAGCAAAAAAGTTTATATATTTAGTTATATACCACTTTTCTATTTATGTATTAAAAGTAACGATTGCAAAAAAATTTTTTTTTATAATTTTATAAAATATTAATTTCATGTTTGGCATCATTTAAGAGCTCTAGATCATCAATGACTTGAAGCTCTTTGTGCCACGTACCTATTCTGCAAAAATTTGTGAATTGGTTTTGGGAGAAGCACAGGTTGTTGAATTTTGAATTTTCTTTTCCAAATTATGTAAAGTAGCAATTGGTTTGTCATCACCGGATCCGAGTTTTCAATCTCAACTTTTCTTCTTTTCCTCACTTTTGGAGTAGCAGGAATTATTTCCGATATATCGGAACATGTAGCAGCCTCCTGGTCTAGCTCCCGTTGCTGCGACGACTCATGTTCCGATGACTACTCCTGTTCCTGCGACAACTCGTCGAAATTGCTTTTTCGAACCTTTACGTACGGTACCAAAAATAACAATTTTTCATACCACCATATAGTAAGCTTATAAATATCGTCGGTGCCAATTCCAGACTTTCTACTTGCGACGACTTTATTGTTCTCATATGCAAATTGAGACCGAAGATTATTTAATTTCTTTTTTATGTCTTCTATTGTTATGTCTGGCATTTTTGGCTTTATATGATCGGTAATTTTAATTAACGCATCTGCCCGTGCATGCTTGTTACTATAAAATTTGTGTTTAGTATCATATAAACAAGCATGCATTTCATATGAGTTAATTAAAATTTTAACCAACTGGGTAGTCCAATCAACGTTCAAAGTAACAGTACTTTTAAATTTATAATAACAATTAAATTTAATCTACCTTCGACATTTTTCAATAACCAATGCGCTAACCTCACAAATTAAAAGACACTGTTGACAAATTTGCAAATGTCGGTAAAGAAAGAAAGATACTTTATCGGTACTCGAACCGAATTAGCAACCGTTCTCATCGTATACGTTCCCTATGTTTTCATCTGATTTACCTTTTGAGCGAGCTTATGAGTGGTTACTTATGACAAATCGTATGATGTAAACTAAAAACTTAACGCTAATGACAAATCTAAAGAGAAATCTACAGAGAGATCTAATAATGTAAACAGGCTATATGATCGTATCGATGCGGACTTGTAAGGAATTGTTAATAATATTAAAATCAAGATATTAAGAAAAGGATCTTTTATATTACACTTTCGCACTTTGTTTTGATTCCCCCCTAAACTACTATAAAATCAAATTACCGTGTATTATTATTTCAAAAATGTAAATACTGTATCAATACTGAGGGGAGCTGGAACGTAAAGTCGGTTCTGCGGATGTCAATATTTGATTGTCCTTTATCAGCTCGTTGTGTCAAAAATATTTTAATGTTAAACTAACTAGTTTACTTGTAAATTATTAAATCTTAATTTTATTTGCAATTTATCGTGAAACTGCCAGTCAAATACTAGAAATGGTACATATCATTTTAAGTTTCATAAGGGTCGTAACCCAATACAACAAGTGCATTAGACCTTCGTAAATGCCAAAGCTAGTTTTCTAAGTTTATACCTGGTAATTTTGATCATTGACAATGACGTGCTAAAGGCGGAAGTGAAAGAAAATCCGTTTCAGGCAATCCAGGACTGTCAAAGCCTCTTAACCAACGAATCATACAAGTACATCTGCAACAGATTGGTTAAGCAAGCATAGCAACATGCAACTGATTGCTTCAACGGTACAGTACAGAATCATTTTCTGACCACTTAAACACTGGACAATAATGCAAAACGCAAAAGGCAGTGTCTTTCAGCGAATGAAACCCTACGAAGTACTTCTAAACCATCCCCGAGAGGCGCTATGTATATTTGGTGAAGCATTTACAGAATCATTTATTTTGAAGTGTTGAAATTTGGACAAATTGTAATTGCAGACCTTTATTGCTACTAACTACTTTGCTACTAGCAATCGGATCAAGTTAATCAATTTTTAATTGAAAGGTGTGAACATAAAAGGCGTTATTCTGCAACAATGTCAAGCAAGGCCGCATTGCGCGAGACGAATCTTTTAAAAAAAAATTTAATTGGGGTTTGAGGCACTACCTCAGTCCCCAAACTCATCCGATGTTTCACCATCGGATTCTATTTATTCCGATATCTACACTTTCTAAATAAAAAAATTGAAAAATTGGATGATATCCAAAATGCCATTTTCAGATATTTTGCGCAAAAACCAATCGATTTATATCGATCCGGCATTGAATATTTTCACACTAGATGGCAAGAAATTGTTGATAAGGGTAATCACATCATTGATTAAAAATAAAAATTTGTTAAAAATTTATTTGATTGAATATAATGTAAGAAAATGGCTTTCCGTTCACCTTTATAAAAAGATAATAGTGTAATAAATGGGTGTAAAAATGTTCTCATAACAAATCGTTAAACTAACTAGAGATACAAACCATTCACCAAAAATAATGCCTTTGTCCCAGTCGGTTAATTAAAGTAGGCCGGTTCATGCTTTTGTTTTGCTTAATTACCACAATTTATGCTCTCCACTTAACATCAATATAGAAACTGCCATATAACAGTAATAAAAATTATCTCGGACGCCAAGTTATTTTTTTTATGCTCGGAATAACTAAACCGAGGTTTACCATAAAAATTTTACCAAAATGTAAAAAATAAAAAATATAAAAACTATGCTTATTAACAGTTAAATTTAGAATTATATAAAATATATCTTAAAAACTAATTGTAATTGCCTTAAATTACTAAATTATAGATATAAATACCTGTTCGAAAAATTTTTGTACATAAACTTTTTAATAACCTCTGGTATCTAAACGATTACGGAAATGTAAACCAAAGGTGATGTCATCTTTGCACCAATATTGCGCAATATCTCGAAATAACAATGCTGTACGTTGTAAACCTCACCAAAATGGAATTTTATTTCTTATAAATTTATCTTCTTGAAATTGAATACCAATATTTATTGCATTCTTTTGAAGGTTCAAATAAAAAGGTGTGATCTAAGTTTAGATCTACATTAAGTGCAAAATTGAAATCATAAGCGCCAAAAATGCCAAAAGTGGTAAAAATGTAAAAGTAAAAGTGCCTGCAAAGAGCAAATGTTTTAATTTTAATATAATACGAGTTAAATTATCTTACCATTAAATCAATGGCACTTTTCACAAAATTTAGGTGGAAACCCAAAAATGGCTTCCTAAACAACACAACATTCATCAAGAAATGATAAAATGGACGCTTAGAATATCAGATGACGCGTTGCGCGAAAATATGAGCAGAACAAAAATAATTTAAAGAAGTGGGAGTATAAACCATTAAGAAAATATGCACTTAAGTTACACCAAAATGCAAATTAAGTTGCCTACCACATACCTATATTTCATTAATAATTAAAATTTTTTCTTATATTTACAACTAAATGAACGAAGAATATAAATTACTTTATATTTTAATACAACTCAAAATGGGTTGTTACACCTTTATATTCAAAAAGTTTTAAATCATTACAAATAATAAATGAATTGGATGCATCCATATTATGTGTTTTGTGAGCGTAGTTTAGATTTTAATTTTTTGGCATTGCACCACAGCCTTTCGCCCTTTCTTAATTATTTTTGCTAAACCCTAATGTTTTATATTGTTTTAGCCTCTCTCATCGCCCATAGTACTAAAACGTAGTTTACTAGTACCAGAAAGGTACGCTCCAAATCCACAATACTCAGCATGTTCAAGCAGTTCCGTTCTCATTATACAAAGGGATACCCTTAAGTTTTTAAATGAAATCGGCGAAGGTTGTTTTGGAAAAGTTTTCAAAGGTGAGTATATTTTTATCGTAAATAACATTATTAATATATTTCACAACATTATAGTTTTTACTCAAACCCCATATCTTATACACAAATGTCTTGTTACCGAATACCATGTTTTTATGCTTAAGCTCTTAGAAAAGAACATAGATGTCAAAATAAGAAAGCCTTATCACATGATATTTAATGTGAACAAAATTAAGGCATTTGTAGCCGTGAAACTACAGTGTAAGATTTAAACTCCAAAAAAACGTAAGTTTAGTGGTGCTCAATGCAAGTGAATACAACCGTGGCTTTTATCAGTTCACCGTTTTACATTTTTATATATTGCATAACGCACGTGACAGGACCTTCTGATTTTGTGATTAGTCTACGTGTGAAAGGGTTGGTTACTGCAAAACTCCTAAATAGGTATTCAAATAGTTAATTTGTAAGAAAAAAAATCTATGTAATGTAACAATTTTTGCGAATGAGTAAACCAAATTTCCTAATGTAATAACAATAGCACCAGGTATAAAAATGTTTCTAAACCTGTTAAGATTTTAAACAAAACAAAATGATATACAATTATGTATAATATGCGGTTAAAAGGATTTTGGACAAATATTAATTTTTTATAATTAAAATATAGTGCACAAATGCTTAATAAACATGTAACAAAATCCATAAACACTCAAAGTTTATTTAGGGTGAATGTGCTGTTATGAATATTCTAGTATCATAATCTGCAATACAAATATCTTTATGAAGCAAACACTATTAATAATAGTTACTTACGCAATAAGTGGAATACATACATTATTCTTGCATGCATATACAAAACAGCCCATACAAAACAGTTGCACCTCAGAATGACATTTGTCCTCATGGTAATACGTATTCTAAGAATGCTGTAGCGATTACTAAGAATAAAATAATTATATAACTATATATATATATATATATATATATATATATATATGATGATTAATATAAACCTCGTCCAATATGTAAATAAATGCAGATAAAGGATAAGGATGCTTCATTTGAATGGGTAATTCGGATTAATCAACCATAGTTAACTTCTCCACAAATATGAGCTACTCTATTAAAAGCTAATGAAATATCAGGAATATAATGAAAGGCTAGGAGTAGTCCTGTTAAAATTTGAATTATTAAGCATATTCCTAATAGAGATCCAAAATTTCATAAAATTGAAATATTAGATGGGGAAGGTAAAGTATCAATGAATTAGAAAAAAATTTTAATAATGAATAGGTTTTTATAATTTTCATTAGAATTTGTGTCGTAGAGGTCCATATTTAATTGTAGTAATTTTTACTACTGCAATTAATGTAATTAAAAGATATGTTATTAATATAATTGAAATTATTTTTATAGGATGGGATATAAATTTTATTAATCTTCAGAAAAAAAAATGGTTTAATGTTAAATTTTAATGAATCAATGTTGTTATAATTGTTTTGTAAATTGAATGGTTCATTTATTAATAAAATAATCAATAAAATAGCAGGAATTATTATAAAGAAAATTGTAATAAAATTATTGAATTTAAATTTTTCATTTGATGCAATTCTTGTTATGTAAATAAATAGTACTAATAATCCTCCAATTATAACAAGATATAAAATATATGAGAATCAAAAATTTAAATTTAAAAATCCTGTTAATATTCTAATTAGTGTTGTTAAGATTAATAATGTTAGTCCTATTGCTAATGAATGATTAATTAATGTTAATAATAAAGAGAATGTTATTATTAATCTTAATATTAGTAGAGTTGATCGGCCTATTTCCACAGTTTATGCTTTTTGAGCGCGACGTTTCGTCATCAGGCTTAGTCCTGAGAAGGACTGTTTTCGCACTTGAGTCGAATTCATATGTTATATCTAATTTTTCTCTAGCACTCGACTACTCTCAGATTCGAACTTGGTACCTTTCACTTACTAGTCTGACACCTTTGCCGCTGAGCCACTGAGTAATCCAATATATATTTGTTAGAACATATATATATATATATATATATATATATATTATATATATTTAAACTTTTTCCATGGTTGCGCAGAAGTTTATTGCGCATGTTGCGCCTAACCTCTTGCGCAGGTGTATTGGCTAAGCTCTTCGCGCATTATTGGAATCCATATGGGTTTCATTTCTACACTAGCTTGACTTATTGATTTTCTGCTAGTGCGATGAATGTGGCTTCTTTAGTTTTCGACGAGTTGTATTCTCGTCCTTTGCCACTATCTGTATGTTATCCCATTGGATGCGGTGGTCTTCGTTCCAGACATGTTCAGCGATTCTTGATCTTTCTGTTTCGCCCTTGCGGACGTTGTTCTTGTGTTCCTGAATTCTCACTTTGAGTGGTCTACTCTCCCATGTATGCTCTGCCGCATTCGCATGGTAGGTTGTATACACAGTTCTTGGATTTCTGATCTTCATTGTATGGTTTGGTTTGGTTAGTATTCCGAGCGTTCTGGTCGATTTGAAGGCAGTGCGTATCTTGATATTTGCTGTCCTATCCTATCGTCATTTTGTCTGAGTAGTACAAACTTGTATATAATGGATATTTATCGCTGTATATTTGGTTATTCTTTGTTGTTACTTTCCTGTTTAGGTATAGTTGTTAGATTCGTTTGGTATGCCATTTTCTTTGAGTGTTCTAGCGATATTTATTTTATCTTGTTCAGGTCCTCTTGTTTTGATGCATATTGTTTTGCTCTATGTACAACATATTTACTACGCCTAACTTCACGTTTTGTGGATTGGATTGTAGTGTAGCCTCCTGTGTAGGTTTCCTGTATACTTGTTTGAAAGTGTTGTCATTCCTGTGTAACAAGTACATCCAGGAATGGCAGTTTTTTCCGACTCAATTCCATTGTGAATTTGATGGTGGGTGCGGGCTATTTAGATGATCTAGGAATTCATCTAGCTTATGCTTGCCGTGTTGCCAAACTACGAAGGTATCGTCCACGTATCTAAGCCATATCCTTGGTTTCTCTGTGAATTCGGATATCGCTTGGTCTTCAAAGTCTTCCATATATATATTGCTCACTATGGGTGATAGTGGGGAACCCATAGCCATCCCAAACTCTTGTTGTTAGAATTTGTCTTCTACCTGGAAATATGTAGTTCTAATGCATATTGTCAGAAGTTCCATTATTGTGTTTACCGAGAGTTGCGTGCGTTCGTCTAACGTTTCGTCCTTTTCCAGCTTGTCCCTTATGATAGTTAGTGCCTTATCGGTAGGCACATTTGTGAATAGACTCACAATGTCGAAGCTTTCCAGTATTTCTTCGTGGTTTGGTTGGAAGTTTCTACCAACAAGAGTTTGGGATGACTATTGGTTCCCCACTATCACCCATAGTGAGCAATATATATATATATATATATATATATATATATATATATATATGTATATGGAAGACTTTGAAGACCAAGCGATATCCGAATTCACAGAGAAACCAAGGATATGGCTTAGATACGTGGACGATACCTTCGTAGTTTGGCAACACGGCAAGCATAAGCTAGATGAATTCCTAGATCATCTAAATAGCCGCGCACCCACCATCAAATTCACAATGGAATTGGGGTCGGAACAAAAACTGCCATTCCTGGATGTACTTGTACACAGGAATGACAACACTTTCACGACAAGTGTGTACAGGAAACCTACCCACACGGGGAGGTACCTACACTACAACTCCAATTACCACAAAAACGTGAAGTTAGGCGTAGTAAAATGCTTGTACGATAGAGCAAAAACAATATGCTCAAAACAAGAGGACCTGAACAGAGAAAAAGAAAATATCGCTAGAACACTCAAAGAAAATGGCTACCCCGATCTAACACCTAACCTAAACAGGGAAAAAGAAGAACCTAAATATACAGCGATAATACCATATATACAAGGTACCTCAGACAAAATACGAAGGATAGGCAGCAAATACAAGATACGCACTGCCTTCAAATCGACCAGAACGCTCAGGGGAATACTAACCAAAACCAAACCATACAATGAAGATCAGAAATCCAAGAACTGTGTATACAACCTACCATGCGAATGCGGCAGAGCATACATAGGAGAGAGCAGTAGACCACTCAAAGTGAGAATTCAGGAACACAAGAACAACGTCCGCAAGGACGAAACAGAAAGATCAAGAATCGCTGAACATGTCTGGAACGAAGACCACCGCATCCAATGGGATAACATACAGATAGTGGCAAAGGACGAGAATACAACTCGTCGAAAACTCAAAGAAGCCACATTCATCGCACTAGCAGAAAATCCAATAAGTCAAGCTAGTGTAGAAATGAAACCCATATGGATTCCAATAATGCGCGAAGAGCTTAAGCGCAATACACCTGCGCAAGAGGTTACGGCGCAACATGCGCAATAAACTTCTGCGCAACCATGGAAAAGTTTATATATATATATATATATATATATATATATATATATATATATATATATATATATATATATAAGTTCTACCAAATATATATTGGATTACTCAGTGGCTCAGCGGTAACGGTGTCAGACTAGTAAGTGAAAGGTACCAAGTTCGAATCTGAGAGTAGTCAAGTGCTAGAGAAAAATTAGATATAACATATGAATTCGACTCAAGTGCGAAAACAGTCCTTCTCAGGACTAAGCCTGATGACGGAAGCAGAATCCGCTTCCGAAACGTCGCGCTCAAAAAGCATAAACTGTGGAAATAGGCCGATCAACTCCACTAATAGGAAACCATTGTTACAAAACACTTATAATACAGAATCTTAATATATTTATATTATTATTATTCATAATACTTATACATTAATACATAGTTATAGAATTTATAATTATTACACTTATACAGTATGTCTATCTGAGTTGGCGATAATTATTGAAAACTTTTGTTTTTTGATCTTCCTTTTTTTCTTTTTAATTGTTCTTTTTTAACTATTTTTTTAACTTTTGTTTGAGTTGTTTTAGTTTAGGTATTTTTTGCTTAATTTTTATTTTCTTTATTTTTTATTTCAGTTTTTTTTTATTTATTTACGCACGAAATAAAGTTTATTTGAATGTCACAAAGAGGGATAATTATTTTAACTATATACCTACTATTCGTTTTTTATTGCATTTAAGTGAACTTTCCTTTTTCCAAATTTTGTTTTGAATGTCGCTTATGGGAAATTATTATTACATTTTGGTTATTTGTATTGTTGCAATTATTAAATTAAATTTAAAGTTAAATAAAAAAAATCCAGAATATGTTGACAGAAATAATTTAATGGGGTACAATTCACCACCTGAGAATCATATTTTTTCTGTTTTCTGTAAATGTTATATCAACCTTTACGTTTTAGACATCAAATGTATGTGTGTGGTATAACCCAAATACCATTAAAGCTGGATCTATCGGAGGCTGTTTTGTCGGGATCTCTTTGATGGGGGCTGTTTTGACGGGGGCTGTTTTGTAGGTGGGCTGTTATGTAGGCGCTGTTTTGTCGGGGCTGTTTTGAAGGGGTACCATATAAAAGGTGAATAAGAAGGCCGAACGTTAAATACACTGCTCAAAATAATTAGGGGAACACATATTTGCGCCTTAATAATTTTATTAATTTTAACAATATAGAACTCTAATAACCCTAGTTAATAACAATCATATTTTGTGCGAATATAAATAATGCAAAAACATTTTACTAATCACTTTTATGATAACGATTACCAATTCAAAAAACTACAAGAGCTACAATGGGGTAAGCAATGAAAATTTTAATTTAGAAATGTAGTGTACTTTGGAATAGTAAACCATTTTGACAATTCATCATAGATTGTTAAGTTTGACACTAGTTTTACAAAATGAGACATTTAAATGAGGAAGAAGTCATTCGTGTTCTTGTTTCTTTCGAAAATGGTACCAGTATTAGACAGGTGACAAAAAATTTAACGTTAGCCCATCCGTCATCCATCGTGCTTGCAATCGATATGTAGAAATCGAAGGATATAAAAGACGTGTTGGACAGGTTAGTAAAAGGAAAACAAACCGAATTCAGGACTGGTTTTTAGTCCTATATTCTTTGCGTTCTCGCATATTGTCAGCCAAAGATCTTCAAATCGGACTTAGAGTTAGTTACTCATAATGTTGAAATATCCGACCAAACCGTTAGGAATAGACTAAGAGAATCCAACCTGAAACCAAGAAGACCCGTGCGAAAACCTGTTTTAACTGCTAATCACATAAGATTTCGTTTAAATTTTGCTCGTGAGCATATCGTTTGGCAACTTCGACAGTGGAGACCAACACTTTTTACGGATGAATCACTATTTCGTTTAACTCATTCTGGAGGATCATGTTATACTGGCAGCAGCACAGGCTTCAAACCATGGATTGGCCACCACTGAGTCCTGATCTAAACGACGTTTTCGGAGCTCCTAAACCATTCAACAACTAAAAGAAGCTCTAATCGAGGAATGGGATAATATACCCCAACAATGTATCCGTAGGCTTATACGCAACATGCCACGGAGATGTCAAGCACTAATTCGTGCTGGTGGAAGACATACACATTATTAGGAACCAAATTTTGTTCATAGCTTTACGTTAGAGAGGTGGGATGCCTGCTTATTCCACTTCATTTCTTGTAATTTTTTGGAGTTGGTATGGTTATCTTAAAAGTGATACGTAGAATTTGTTTTGTTTTTGCAAATTTATTTGAACAAAATGTACATCTTTAAGACAACCGTTATTAGATTTCTATATTATTAAAATTAATAAAGTTATTAGAACATAAATATGTGTTCCTCTAATTATTTTGAGCAGTGTATTTGCGTTAAATTAAATTTTAGGAAAAGATCAATTACGTTAGCACTAAACGATTCATAACCAATGATTTGAATCACTGTAAACAGCATAAACCCGCGGCTTTTAATTTTCTGCATACAATGGATTTTCCGATTAAGTGGTTATGAATATAATTAGGAAGTAGACACATAAGACCAGGGTAAAAAAGGTAACCAAATTAGGCAGCGCTAGAGAACAAATAGAAACAAAGTATGTAAAGTCACTAAACTTATAAGTTGCACGAGTTGATTAACCTTTTTTGGAACTTTACACTCTGGTTTGTCCATTACAACACAATGGTATCTCTGCTGTTCAATTTCTAAATACGCTATCGGCGAAAAGACGCGGATTCTCATTTTAAAGGGCTATTTCCATTTGAGCAAATTCAATTTCCAGCAATAAGTAACATGAAAACTTCGCTCTTATGACATGTAAATGAAATCAAAGTTTTGCAAATTACAATATTTTTCTTCCGGGTCCATGATCTCGTATATTAACAGAATCCTCACTGATTTGGCGTCGTTTCGGCAAACTCATCTTGCCATCTTCAGGTCATTACCAATGTTGTTCTGCTTCCCATTATTCGAATTCAACCTCGAAATCTCAGACACAACTATATATATATATATATATATGTGTGTGTGTGTGTGTGTGTGTGTGTGTGCGTGTGTGCGTGTGTGCGTGTGTGCGTGTGTGCGTGTGTGCGTGTGTGCGTGTGCGGTGTACGTGACGTGCGCGTGTGCGCGTGTGGGGTAGTGGCGTGTGCGTGTGCGTATGCGTGTACCTGTGAGTGCGAGTGCGAGTGAGTGGATGGAGGTGAGTGTGAGGTGAGTGTGAGTGTGAGTGTGAGTGTGAGTGTGAGGTAGGAGTGTGAGTGTGGGTGAGTGTGAGTGTGGTGTGAGTGTGAGTGTGAGGTGTGAGTGGAGTGTGAGTGGTGTGTGAGTGTTGGTGTGGTGAGTGTGGTGTGTGTGTGTGTGATGTGGGTGGTTGTGGTGTGAGTTGTGGTGTGGGTGTGGGTGTGGTTGTGGATGTGAGTGGTGTGTGGGTGTGAGGTGGTGTGAGTGTGTGTGAGTTGAGTGTGATGTGATGTGAGTGTGTGTGTGTGTGTGTGGTGTGTGGTGTGATGTGTGTGGTGTGGTTGTGGTTGTGGTGTGTGTGGTTGTGGTGTGGTGGGTGTGATGTGAGTGTGATGTGAGTGTGAGTGTGAGTGGTTTGGTGTGAGTGTGAGTGTGGTGTGGTGTGTGTTGGGTGTGGGTGTGGTTGATGGTGTGGTTGTGGTTGTGGGTGTGGTTGTGGTGGTTGTGGGTTGGTGTGGTGGTGTGTGGGTGTGGTGTGGGTGTGGGTTTGGGTGTGGTTGTGCGTGTGCGTGTGTGTGTGTGTTTGTGTGTTTAATTTTATGTTTCCGCGGGTTTGGTATGATATTCCGTTTTTCCGGGTATTATCCCACGTTTTCCTTCCTCCTTCTCAGTCACAAGAAACCTAGGAAAAGCAAGAGAATGTGAAAAAAGACAAAATGAAGCAGTATTAAAACCTTTACACCCGATGGAGAACAGAGTTGTCCAAGATCACTTAGATAGAACATTTCCCCAAAAATGGGAAGAAGAGGTACCATTGAATGGCCTGCACGATCCCCCGATCTAACTCCTTTAGACTATTTTCAATAAGGTTATTTGTAGTCAAAAGTTTATTTTCACCGACCAAACACCTTGCAAGAACTGGCCGATAGAATAATCCAGGAGACTCGAAAATTCTCACCCGAAGTAATAGCCAATGTTACAAGGGAATTTACGAACAGAATAGCTTACTGTCAAGAAGTAAACGGTGCACAGTTTGAACATTTAATACATTAAATTTATTTTCACTTTGTGTAGTACTCTTGTTTAATTTTGTTGTTTTATCTACATAACTTTCATTTGTGTTACAATGTTATTCTTGCGTTTGTTTCATGAACTACTAGATCTAATTTGAGTTTGTCTCCAGAACTACTATTTTTGTTAATATCTTAGTCGGCTTTGAAATAAAATATAGCGAAACCCATAAGTCTGAAATCGTAATAAAATACTCTATACAAATTTAAATTAATATACGGGGTGTCATTAAAAAATTTAAAGTTGACATTACTTCCGGTTAAACTAGAAGCTCTAAATAGTTAAAAATAATCAAAACAAGTGCATAATTTGGAGCTAATTTATTTATATACCAAAATGTATCGTTTGCCCGTGAGACGAGTTCAAAGTTTACATAAAAAAACTCATTTTTGTATGATGTTCACAAATAAGTGAAACAAATTGGATGAAATTTGACAAAAGTGCATTTTAGACGAGTACTCTCCTTTCGGTAATCAAACAAACCTAAAAGAAATTTAGAAGGGTTAAAACCACCCTAATCCCCTGATATTTTGTTCAGAACTTTCTTAGGGGTGTTAATATGGTTTTCAATTTCAGAGGATTACTTTCCTTTCGGCAATCAAAGAAACCCAAAATAAATTGTAGAAGGATTAAAAGCACCTTCATCCCTGATATTTTTTTCAGAACTTTCTTAGGGGTTGTAATACGATCCTCAGTATTTTTTAGTGAGAAGACTGATTAATTATCTTCATTTTGTTACTCTTGTAAAAATGTCGTATTCCGCCTAGTTACGAAGGAAAAAAATGTTTTCTTAAATACTGCCAACAGATATTCCTAGTACAAGTTTAATAAAATTGTAATACAAAATTTAGTTGGCAGTGGAAACAAAGGCAAATCATTTGTTATAATAAATGTTCAATATGACGGATATTATGAAAATGATTAAAGAAAACACTGAAATTATGCTTTCCGAAGAAGATCAAAAATTTAAAATATGAAAATTTTCCTGAATAACTTTAATTAAAATAATGTAGCTGATAAATTAGATTCTAGAAACCTGCCAGAAACAATCTTATGATCACTGTACTTTTTCTTGTACTAATAACTAACACCCAAAACGTATCATCGCAATATATATATATATATATATATATATATATATATATATATATATATACAGGGTGTCCCAAAATTGCTGGGACACAGAGCTACCACGTGTAGTAGAGGTTAAAATAAGTCGATTGAACCCAATTTATTTATATACCAAAATGTACGGTTTGTCCGTGAGAAGTTTAAATAAAACAACACATTTTTGTAGGCTGTTCAGAAATGAGTGAAACAAATTGAATGAAATTTGACAAAAGTGCATTTTAGAGGATTACTCTCCTTTCGGCAATCAAAGAAACCCAAAATAAATTGTAGAAGGGTTAAAAGAACCTTCTCCCCTGATATTTTTTCAGAACTTTCTTAGAGGTTGTAATACGGTTCTCAGAATTTTTTAGCGAGAATACGGATTAATTATCTGCATTTTGTTACTCTTGTAAAAATTTCGTATTCCACACAGTTTCGAAGGAAAAAAAATGTTTTCTTAATACTGCCAACAGATATTCCTAGTACAAGTTTAATAAAATTGTAATACAAAATTTAGTTGGCAGTGGAAACAAAAGCAAATCATTTTTTATAATAAATGTTCAATATGACGGATTTATGAAAATGATTAAAGAGAACATTGAAATTATGCTTTCCGAAGAAGATCAAATTTTAAAATATGAAAATTTTCCTGAATAACTTTAATTAAAATAATGTAGCTGATAACCTAGATACTAGATGCGGCAATATTAAAGGGAATGATTGCCCAGGTGATTTTAGACAATAAAGTTCCTATAAACATGCATGATAAATGGACATGCACTAAAATGTTTTTTTTACTCAAAAACGGTAAGTCGTACTATAAAGAGTCCAGGGAGCTTTTTTCTTCACAATTGAACAAAGAATTAAAAAATATTTTTTATTTTTAGAGAAATCAGCGGCATCCTACTTTTTTCTTGAAAAATAGCCTGTGACGTGCCAATACGCGCGCCAATGGTATGACTGAAACATCGTGTTGTATTGCAAAGTATGCGTCTCCCACAGCTATTGAAACGCGTAAAATTTCATTATGATATCTCAAGCCGTTTTGGAAAAATCTAATTTTGACTGTTTTTTTAAATTAAACTTCAACACGCTGTTGATCGGTAAAGAAGCGTTTGCGGACCTATGTTTATAGGAACTTTATTATATAAAATGACCTAGACAATCACTCCCTTTAATATTGCCGCATCTTTTTTAAACACCCTGTATATATGTATATATATATATATATATATATATATATGTGTGTGTGTGTGTGTATATATATATATATATATATATATATATATATATACAGGGTGGTTAAAATAAGTCGATTGAACCTAATTTATTTATATACCAAAATGTAGCGTTTGCCCGTGAGAAGTTTAAATAAAACAACACATTTTTGTACGCTGTTCAAAAATGAGTGAAACAAATTGAATGAAATTTGACAAAAGTGCATTTTAGACAATTATATATAATTATTTAGATAATTAAAAGAAATTTAGAAGGGTTAAAACCACCCTAATCCCCTGATATTTTGTTCAGAACTTTCTTAGGGGTGGTAATATGGTTCTCAATTTCAGAGGATTACTCTCCTTTCGGCAATCAAAGAAACCCAAAATAAACTGTAGAAGGGTTAAAAGCACCTTCATCCCCATATATTTTTTTCAGAACTTTCTTAGGGTTACAACCCCTAAGAAAGTTCTCAGTATTCTCAGTATTTTGTAGCGAGAATACTGATTAATTATCTTCATTTTGTTACTCTTGTAAACATTTCGTATTCCGCATACTTTCGAAGGAATAAAATGTTTTCTTAAATACTGCCAACAGATATTCCTAGTACAAGTTTAATAAAATTGTAATACAAAATTTAGTTGGCGATGGATACAAAAACAACACAAGTCGTGATTTTGACAGGAAACAAATTCATAATCATTCCAGTTTGTTGTTGACTGTAAGTGTTCCAATAAATTCTTCAATTTTGTTATTATCGCGAGTACCATTACTTATTATTTAATTGTTGTTGTTACTTTAACTGTTATTAAATATGGATTTATCTTTTAATGAGCAGCCGACATCATCTTAGTTCTTGGATTCTGTCAAGGTAACTGTCGCAGAAGTGCGACTCCTTTATCTGGGGAGCGTTAAAAACAAGAGTGTACGAGGTTCAAACTAATACTTCCGAACAGCTGTGGAACAGAATCCAAAATGCCGTAAACGCACTACTAGAAAACGACGATGTCCTAAGAAGGGTGCATTTTTTACGTCGAATTGACCTTTGTATTGATGAAGGTGGCCGTCATATTGAACGTTTATTATAAAAAATGATTTGCCTTTGTTTCCACTGCCAACTAAATTTTGTATTACAATTTTATTAAACTTGTACTAGGAATATCTGTTGGCAGTATTTAAGAAAACATTTTATTCCTTCGAAACTATGCGGAATACGAAATGTTTACAAGAGTAACAAAATGAAGATAATTAATCAGTATTCTCGGTAAAAATTGAGAACCATATTACTACCCCTAAGAAAATTCTGAACAAAATATCAGGGGAGGAGGGTGGTTTTAACCCTTCTACAATTTCATTTAGGTTTCTTTGGTTACCGAAAGCAGAGTAATAGTCTAAAATACACTTTTGTCCAATTTGATTCCATTTGCTTCACTCATTTCTGAACAGCGTACAAAAATGTGTTGTTTTATTTAAACTTCTCACGGGCAAACGGTACATTTTGGTATATAAATAAATTGGGATCAATCGACTTATTTTGACCTCAACTACACGTGGTAGCTCTGTGTCCCAGCAATTTTGGGATACCCTGTATACACATATATATATATATATATATATATATATATATATATATATATATATATATATATATTGCGATGATACGTTTTGGGTGTTAGTTATAAGTAACAGAAAAAATACAGTGATCATAAGATCGTTTCTGGCGGGTTTCTAGAATCTAGTTTATCAGTTACATTATTTTAATTAAAGTTATTCAGGAAAATTTTGATATTTTAAATTTCTGATTTTTTTTTTTTTATGGTTGTGGACCTGAACAGGCTAAATAAGGCCTATCGTGCTAAAGCACTCAGGAACACTTAGGAGGAAAGCATAATTTCAGTGTTTTCTTTAATCATTTTCATAATATCCGTTTATGGAAAGAATATCCTGGTTTGGTGACATGTTCTGGATCAATTCTAAAAATAAGAAAATAATTTGTATTTGGTAAGATGCGTGAGAGAAGTTAGTGAAAAGGACAATCTTAAGAAATATTTATTTGATTTCCAAAGTTGTAACTAAAACCAATGAAAGAAAATTACCTAGTGTTGTTAAGATATAGTTTTGCAACCTGGATTAATATTTCGATGCAAGATGAAAGGATGTGATAATAAAACGTTTTATAACTCTTCGAAAGTCCTTCGTTCAAGCAGTGCACAACTTATTTATGCCATGTCGAGGTGAATTTAGTGCCAATTTATGTTTTTGAGGTTATAAATTCCAGCTTTGAGCTTAGTTTTCCCATAGAAAATGCAATAAATTAGTTATAAGAAAATTTCATCATTTGACAGTTGTTGGAAAATAAGTATTTTTGAAAATAGTTAGTTGATCTCCAAAGTATAGCAAGTGAGGTGTCATTTTAAAGAGATTTTTGCGTAAAATTTAATGATAGCAATATTTTAAGATTCTGTTAGTATGACAAAGATATTTGATAATTTAAATTTCTAACATACTAGTAAATTAATGCCCAAGGACGACTCAGCAGTCAGTGTTTGTTATTTTCCAATTTATCCAATCAAAAATCTCAATTTTATAAAAAAACGACACATAATTTGTAATTTTTCTAGTAAGTAGAAGTAAAAAAAGAAGTGGAGTTTGTTGTTAGTAATAGAAAAAAATTAGTATAAGAAAATGTATGTAAGAAAAGTGTTAAAATGTTTTCATAAATTTTACTAAATATAAAACCAATTATAAATAAAACATAGTGTAATAATATAGTGGGTATCGATGGTGAATAATTTTGACATCATGTTCACAATACGTGAGACGATAAATAAAAATTAAAGATTACCGGTATCCATTGCTGGATGCATATACGTGCTGCATGTAACACTACAAACGTGAATGTAAGTGAAAAAAAAATTTAATAAGGCGCAACTTATCCAATCGATATGACGAGACGTTCCGGCAGCTGTTTTCCTAGATACTTCGAGGGACATCCACTGCATTCGTGTTCGATGAACAGGAACATCAATCCAGAGGGCTTCCAGATTACAATGAATAGAAAAGACATTGAAAGTTAATACTTTGTTTATCGTATCTAGGTTATGTCGTACAAATTACAAGTCAGTTTTGTTTTCCTTTTGTTTGTAAAGAATTCGAGGCAGAATATGCGCAAGTTCAAGAACAGTCAATATAGCAATTAAATGAATAGTATTTTCATTAAATTTGAGTTTAATTATTCAATCCTTACTTACAGCCACGTACCACACAACATTAAAAAAACACCGAACATGTTTCAATAGCTATGCTATCATCATCAGCGGTCGACCCCTGATGATGCTAGCGTAACTATTGAAACGTATTCTCTTGTTGTATAACATGGAATCCACCACTAACACTTTCATTAACGTTACATATCAAGATGGCGCTACTTGCGTTGAACGTGATGTATAATTACATATCATACAGGGCGATTAACAAAAGTCATGTACCTCCTAGGTATTTTAAAAATTAATAAAAAATTCTTGAAGTGTTTATTTGTAAACTTAATAAAAATATGCTTGATACACTTGTTGGAATCTAATTCTCTTGAACCCTATCCCCTGTAAATGCTAGCCGAAGTAAATATATAATTTGAAATCGTACATACATTTAAAATTAAATTATAAATAAAAAAATTAATAATTAATAAGAAATCATATATATATATATATATATATATATATATATATATATATATATATTGAGATGATTTCTTATTAACTATTAATTTATGTATCAATTTGATGTGCGATTATTTAACTAATTTCCAACAAAAAAGTCATGTAAACAATTTTTAAATATTCATTGTTTTATATTTTTTTCATTTTTAGGGAAATGTTTACATGTTGGCGTAAATAACTTCTTTAGGAATAAACTCATAGAAAATAATGATACATTATTGTAATGGGGATATAGTTTCCCGCTAATTGGTATATTAAAGAAATTGTGTTGTCACTAGGCTTGCCAACATTTGTTCACGGATTTACGGGAAATTGTATCTATGTGTATCTATGGAAAACAAAAGAATTGTCGTGACAACTATTGCTACAAGTGTCAAACGAAAGTATCGTAATTTAGAGTATTGTTCTGAAAATAAAACTCGCGTCGATGTAAGTTGTAACGATTTGAACATGGATCTGCAAGCAAGAATTAGTTTAGTGCAATGTTATTATAAATTACACTGTTGGATTACGAAGATTTCGCTCAATAATGGGTTTGTGAGCAGGGCCGTGCCAAATGAAGGCGTACCGTAATTTGATTAGCAAATTTGAAAGAACAGGGTCTGCAGCTGACCTTCCGAGATCAGGAAGACCAGCTTCAGAAGTTCTTCAGGAAAATCAAAACGTAGCCAATACTAATGCGCTAGGAATTAGCAGTGTGAATGCGACATCAAAACGATTGCAAATGCCATACAAAATTTTAGGAGGATTCCTTTTAGGAACGATTTTTTTTTACAAACATTGACTCAGATGGAAATTGAACCTGAATGGTTATCTCGTATTTTCTGCGCAGATGAGGCCCATTTCTCTCTTAATGGTGGAGTGAATACTCAAAATTGTCGAATATGGTCAACAGAAAATCCACATGAAATCGTTCAACAAGGTCTTCATGACAAAAAGTCACCGTTTGGTGCGGTTTCTTAGCTAATTTCATTATTGGTCCATACCTTTTCGAGGAATTACAGAATGGGGTAGCCGTATCTGTAACTGTTACTGGTGAAATATACCTGCAAATATTAAGGGAATATGTAATTCCACAGTTGCAAAACGAATAAGAAGGAATTGAAAACATGATTTTTATGCAGGATGGAGCACCTCCGTATATTTACTAACCAGTTAAAGAATTGTTAACTGGGGTTTTTCAAGAATGTGTTATAAGTAGACATTTTGAAAATATATGGCCACCAAGGTCGCCTGATATTAAATCCGCAGATTACTGGCTGTGGGGTTATTTAAAAGATTTGGCGTTTAGAACACGTCCCACAACGCTGGAGAACATCAAGGACAGTATTAGAGAGGAAATTCGTGTAATTCAATCAGAAATTTTGCATAGTGCTGTATACAATTTGGATGAACAGTTGGTAATTTTACAACAACAAAATGGAGGTCATATCGAACAATTGCGGTAACCAGTATTTGACATCAGAAATCCCATTGTTTAAGCAGCTAGATTCCATTTACTTTTTGTTATTAATTTTATTTGTTAAAAATATATCCCTTACTTTATGATAACCCGTTACAATTAGAAATCAGATTTAGCTTTCAAATAGTTTTATTCATTGAACAAAAGTTGAAACATTTAAGATTAACTAATAAACAAAACAAAAATAAACAAAAACTGTTTTGTTAGCCAAGACATTCAAACATTTAATCACTTTTTAAAAGAATACTTTTCTTGTGATTTCGCACATTCATTCTTTAGTATAAAACCGTAAAAATCCTTGCATTGGTATTCAAAATTGATTTTGACCTGTAATTCTGCCTAGATCCACGCTTAGTCTATTTCTAGAGTCAGTCCAGGAATTACCACAAAGAGAGAATACCCACTCTGCTGCAGCATTTGACCTTGGAATGAAAACAACAAATTGAAAAACTTTTAACAAATTTGGAATGTTTCTATTAGCACAAAATAATTTATGCCATAATCCATAAGCGGTATTCTTTTCATCTGAGTTCGGTTTTTCTCTTTCCTCAATCCATATCCAGTCGTGGTGAGAGCGCTAATTTCTCACAGCAAGTAGATATGTCTTGATAAGTAAATGTTCTTTCCAAAGCAAATATACCTGTGAGTGTCAAATGGTCACATTCTGAAAAATCAGAGTGCTCTTGTAGATATTTCAAATCATTTTGATAGCATGTAATAAGGTTTAACTCGATCGAATCTTTTTCGTCTGGAAAACTTGTCATAATATTCGGGCAAATGAAACCAAAGAATTCATGGCTGATGCTTTGGTGTATTTGACGTAAATCTTTTAAAATGTTGTAAATTTCACAACAAGAGATGTTATCTTTTTCTAGCAGCATAATGGTATTCTGAAAAATTTTAAGAACATTATCAAAAAAACCAAGGTAGCATTCTGTTTTTTTTTTTTGCTTGGTTATCATCAAAATACTCTTTTAACGCAACCGGACAATTATCTCCCAGAGACAAAAAATATGCTTTCAGAGCAGGAAATCCGCGTAAAATTTTTTCATTGGCGGGATGTAAGGAAATCCATCTAGTTTCAACGTGTCTTACTATATTCTGATATTCTATATCAGCATCAGCAAAGCAATCTTTTAAGTTTTGAGCTCTCTGGGCATGATATGATACGTAACCATATACTTTTAGGACCAAATTCAGACTTCCCCATGACATTTCTCACTACGTTACGCATCATATGAGCTGAACATCCTAACGGTATGATGTTTTCGTTGCCATTGACAAGCAACTTGTGAACAGAATGATCTTTTCCAAAGTTAACATTAGCATTACCTGCTAAATAGGCAGATACATGTTTCAACTCCAGATCTAAATTCTGCAAGCGACTTTTTATGTTATCATAAATGCCAACAGCTTTTTAGTTCGAGTCAATAAGGCAAGAGTGTATGCTAGTCCAGTGAGTAAAATCTAACGATTAATGGGAATAATTTTATACATAGTACATTGATACATATGTATATATATATATATATATATATATATATATATATATATATATATAGCGGGTGTAAATCAAATAGGGTAACTTTTGTAACTTTTGAACGGGTCGTTAGATTTTGTTCAAATTTTGATGGGTTATGTTAATGCTAGTTTGGGATTAAAAAACATTAAAAAACAACATGGCCGACTTCCAGTTTCACCGGAACTGACGCAAAAGCTGAAAATTTAAATAGAACACCCCGTATATTTTTACATATTTGGGTTCTAGGGCTTCAAATTCATACATTTCATCTGTCAAATGTCAACTCATGCGCCATTTTAATTTAATTTTTTTTTAATTTTAGATCATTATGACGTTATCTAAATTATAGATAATTGACGTACAATTACCCCCACAATATTATTTTCATAATAATTAATTTTTGTGAAGTTTGTTAACGATCAAATTTAAAAATTACGGTTTTTTAACTAAAACTCACTATTCCCAATAGAAACATACATGTGCCACCCTGTATATTAAATAGCTCTTTCGAGTACTAGTAAAATGATATGCATAGTAATTTCCTTAGCACTTACATAAAGCAGTAATTTTTAATTTTCTAATTTTTATTAACACAACATACTCCTGAAGCCGACTCTGTCAAAGTAAAATAGCGTTTGACATTTGGCAGGTGAACTGTGTGTATTTGAAGCCGTAGTATCCAAACATGTAAAAATACACAGGTTGTTCCATTTAAATTTCCAGCTTTTGTGTCATTTCCGGTGAAACCGGAAATCGGTCATATTGCTTTTTTATATAAAAAAATCCCAAACTGGCACTAATATAACCCATCAAAACTTGAACAAAATTTAACGACCCGTTCAAAAGTTACAGGGGTGGTCCCTATTTGATTTACACCCGGTATATATATATATATATATATATATATATATATATATATATATATATATATATAGTTCTGCTAATCTATGACATAAATGATGTAACACTGCATTGCAAACGTTTCTCTTAAGCTATCTTTACATATTTAAGAAACTTTAACATGCTTGCTCTACGTTAAAAAAATACGCCATGTGGAAATACTTTTTATTACGAAATCGTAAATTTTAGAGGTCAATTTCTTAATAAAGTGCCGTTATCCAATCTTGAAATCTCTTAATTAGCTATCAATAATGAATTAGTCCAAAAACAAACATGTTCATGTACACAAATTTTCAAACCAAGTTTATATTAGGGGAGAGGTCAAAGTTCATTAACCTTTTTGTGGGTCAAAAGGGACAAGAAAGTTTAAAGTTCATTAACACCGGAAGCTGATTCATACTTAGAAATCTAAAATCACACGTGTCAATTCTAAGAAATCTAAAAATAAAACCAGTTCCAGGAAATTTCAAAACAGTCACAGATGCTCATTCTTAGAAATCTAAAAAGAGCACCAGTACCAGGAAACGAACGAGGCGGGGCTTTAAAAGTAGGCCACACGTGTCAATTTTAAGACATTTAAAAATAGACCTGTTGCTAGCAGCCTGAAAGCTGATTAACGTTTTTCTAGGTCAAAAGAAAGGGGTATGCGTCAAAGTTCATTAAAGTATTTTGGACTTGCGATTCAAAAACTGCATACCCCTTACAAGGTCAGCTCTACACAGGAAAGCCACCTGAAGGAGAAAGACATACAAATGTGGGAGAACGTACAGTCCTTAATCTGGTTTCTAAATATAAAGGATCAGGAAGAAACGTGACAACCAACAATTTTTTTACTATGTTGCAACTTGCAAAAACTTGGGCTTCGTGGAACCTAACTCTAGTAGGTACTGTCAGAAAAAATAAGTAATTTTTGCCTGCCAAAATGCAAGCATCTAAAGAAAGGCCAATCAATTCCACTAATTTTGTTTATAACAAAGATGCAACGCTTTGCTCATATGTGCCGTAGAAAAAGGAGGCAGTAATTCTACTGTATTCTATGCATGTCACAGGTGAAGTAGAAAACACGGAAACCGCGAAACCTGAAATTATAAAATATTACAACCAGACTAAAGGCGGGGTGGATACAATGGACAAAATGCTGTCAGAATATACAGTAAAGCGGAGAACCAATCGTTGGTCTTTGGCATTTTTTTACAATATGATAGATATTAGCGGTTTATACCAAACATTTTACGAGAAGTTCAGTAGAAATGGTTTTGGGACGGCAACTTTTTGAAAAACCTGAAGTTCTGTCAGAAAATTCCGTCCAGCGTGATACTTCAGGACGTCGTAAAGTAGTCGGCTCTTGTTATTGAGCTCAAAAAGAAGACGGAAAACAAGGAAAAGTTGCAATCAGTGTGCAAAACGCGTTTGTAATGAGCATTCTGTCGACATAGTTCTATGCGGAAATTGCAATAGAGAAGCTGAATAAATTACAACACATATTTTATTATGCTTATTTTATGTTATCTGATGTAATTTTATAAGTAGATTTTATGTCTATATGAATATAAAAAAGTTCTTTTTAGTCTAACACTAATTTATTCCAACTTTTACTTAAGGGTACCCGGGTACCCTGGTTGTCACCTAAGGGTTAAAAAAGTTAAATCCATAAAACATAGAAAATAAAAAAAAACATTTTGGCAGAATAAAGTAAACAAGTCCGTATGAGATGTCACGAAGTCTCCAAGCAAAAAGTTTTAAAATAAGTGTTACAACGGTTTAAAAATGAAAAGGGTACCCGGGTACCCTGTCAGTCACATAAAGGTTAAAAACATTTCCACCTAAAAACCAAATTATTGACGATGGTACCGAGTTGTGGCAATGATATCAAAGTAATGTCTATAACAAGCTACAGACAAAATTGGATACATTTTCAGAGGGGGGTTCAGGATAGGCTTTGCATAAAATTTTACATTTAAAAACTAACAGGTACAATACTACATTAAAGTGCCTAATTTCACAGCTGTAAAACGGGTTGTGTTACTGTTATAAATATTGATTTTTTGTGGGCTGTTGTTTCAGCTTTATATTTATATACAGAATTCAGAGAAAACTTCTAGCTATCCTCATTTCACTAGCCTTTTAAATCAAGATTCAATTGAGTTCACCATTAAAATAACTGATATCAAAAGTTTGTAAAATTAAATAAGCTCTCAATAAATTTGTATTGCGTAAAAGATAAAAAAGTTGTTCACTTTGTATTGAGTAATCAGCAAAGCGACAGAGAACCCACAAATCTTTTAATACTTTCTAACAACGACGAAGCATATCATCACTTTGCATGGATTAAAAGCATGTCGGGAGAACAACGGCCTTATGATGAAGGAACTTGTGGGATTGCGTGCGAAAATGTACGCTTATCCAGTTGAGAGGGGACAAAATTACGAATACATCTAAAAGTACTACTACTGCCAGTGTAAAACAAATCAGCATAAAAAATTCCAAGTTGGCATTATTTGTTTACCAAATTGTAAATCGATACCAACATCTGATTAGATCCAAAATCATTTAGCGTTTACCATTAGACAGAACAAAATGGTTAGAAATCCGTGTGACAATAAAAGAATTATAAATGTAGGGTCAACAGACACGTTCATGGTGTTATGGAGCTATGCAATAATGTCTGTAATTATTTAAGACGTTCCTTGATAACACATGACTGTGTACTTCTGTTTGACATTTAAAAAAAAAGTTGCCTTTAGACCGATTGACCTTAAAAAATGTTTCTTTCGGGATTTTAGCTGTAGTGCTGACTGGTGGCTAATTAATTACCTAGTGTAGGGATGATGTCTTTTATATAATTTTTGAAAGATGGTCCTTCATTAATTCTAAGATCCGTGCTCTTTTAACTCTAAACGAACCGTGAACGGTTTGCTTTCACCAAACTCTATTAGTTCACACTAAATTAATTGGTATTTTACTAATTATGTCGGTATTTACTTCCAGATACTGGATATTGCTTGGAGTTTTATCAAAACGATCTATTTCGTAAACAACTTAAGCCGGTTTTCCGTTTCGATAGGATCCTTTTATAATATTGCACTCGATATGTAGATCGACTTCGGATGTACGTATAATATTTTCCTCTAATATTTTACTTTCAAATCCGAGCGTGCGTCCTATACTACCTTTTTTGTGGAAATCTACGACAAACAACTACTTTCACACTTAAATATATTATTGTTTGCTCGCAAACTAAACTTATTTGAATGTTATGACGATATTTATTTTTCTTTTCGCATATTTTATATATATATATATATATATATATATATATATATATATATATATATATACATATATTTAAATAAGACATTTTTTCTTTGAAACTTGTGTAAATAAACGTACAAATTAATTCAACGTTTCGGGAACGTCCTTTGTTCCCTTTGTCAAGAATTCTTGACAAATGTCTTATTTAAACATTCATACTTGTAGAAATCTAAATAGAACACACACAATATATATATATATATATATATATATATATATATATATATATATATATATATATATATATCGTCACCACCTGAGAGCAGAACTATCCTAAGCCACAAAAAGCAAATTTTACAGGAGAAGGTTTTTTTGTTGTTTCAATAGGATAAGAATTTTCATTTGAAAAAAATTATGTTACTTTATTTTGGGTCTGGTTGTATACTGCCTTACTCAATATCGGATGGCACTACTTTTTACAGAAAAGGTGGACATAGCATACGTGTATAATTTTTGAGTATTCTATATACGCTGCCCATATTTTACCCTTGAACATAGAATAGTTCTCAGAGCAAAAACAAAATCAAAGATTTACAATTTTTTCAATAATTGAAAATAAATACAAATAAAATAAGACGGATAAACTATAAAAACACTTTTAAACTAAACTGACATTCTTAGAACTTGAAACAAAGAAAGCGGACAACAAAAGTAAAAATTTAACTGAAATCACATTCTATAAACAATCAAACAAAACATAATTATTAAAAATTGGTCGGAAAACGTTACCACTCATTTGTCGTGTGAGTCTTTTGGTGTTTGTCTGTTATCAGTAAAAGGCAAATTTAAAAAAAAAACTATATGTTCTCAATATAACTTCTTTCTAACAGAGAAATTATAAGTGATCATATTTTTTCCTTGACAGAGGGAGTAAGCCTGAGAAAAGCGGTGTTAAACAAAAGTCTTTAACATTGACGTTGAGTAATTTTCTTCCTTTTTTGGAGATAGGTATTTTTCTAAACGGATTCTCTGAGAGTAGGTATACTTGAACATAATAACATTGGATGCTATGGGATTGGCTTCAACGATCTTGATTTTATTGCAAGCAACTTTCACATTTTCATTATCTCTTTCCCAGTTAACTGCTGTTTTCTCCTGCAGGTCCCGCATGTGTGGTATACCTTCTTGATCAAGTTCGAGAACGATATAAGGTTGTGTCCTTTTTGCAGTTCTTACGATTGCATACCACCGATCTGGCGTGAAGACTGACGATTTCCTAGCGGCTTTTTCTGTAACACTATGGACACAGTCACTTTCAGACTGTGTATGTCTCTTTTCCAGAAACGTATGACAAATTTCGTGTTTCTGCAATAGAGAGAGAACAAATATTTATTATTGTTCTTCCCAGCGCAGTTGTCCGAATAAGAGGTTACTTCTCCAATGCCCTTTCTAATGTGATCCGCATATAGCAATATATTTGAAGTTAAATTGAAAAATGTAAAGTTGTACGTGAAGAGCTTCAATTTGTAGTACGCTAAACCAACTTCTGATTTTGGCACCAAAAGCACCTGCTGCATCAAATACTGCAGCGCAGAATGTAGCATCTTGCTTTTATTTTCTTTATCGTCATTCTTAAGGCCTCTAGCCATGTCCTTATTCTTAATATGGTGCTGAAATTCCTATTCCATTTCCAATTTTCCGACAGGGTAGTTTTCATATTTATGACATATGTCACACAACTCCTTTTTCGGATGAAAAAAAACATGTTGAATTTGTTATTAAAGGCTGTTATATACATGCTCTCTATAGCTTAACGCGAAATATTGTTTTGCACACAATACTCTTCGTAGAGACAAAACATTTTTGATATGTTTAATTTGAGGTGAGGCGTAACGTTTTTTGTCTGCAATAATGGCTCTGCATTGTTTCAAAAGAATTAATGTGATCGCGAACTGTTTGTTTCACGGTTTCGTTCAACATAGAATTTTTACAGACCTTACCTCTTTTGTTCTCACTGTCAACGCCAGCGGAGCTAATTTTGTTAAAACTGTTCTCACTGTCCAAGCGCTTATGTTAAGCGTATTAAGAAAAAATGTTTTGCATACTGTAATTTTGTAGCTGCCACTAGAGGGTGATAGATGCATGTGAAATTTCTTCTACTTTGTGGCTGACTTGAGGTGAAATAGTTAAATACTACAATTCTTTGGTCTATGTTAATTTTGCCGGTGTAGTTCATTCTGAAATTCTGACAAGGTTCTTTAATTTTTCTCTGAGGAATACGATTACCTTTCCAATTTTCATACGATTTACCGCTGTTTCTGGAACCTTTAATCATATTTCTCCTCCAGGGTTTATTATTTCGTTGTCGTTCTCGAGTATTTGTATTTGGTTTATTTCCTTTAAATCTGTCAGATTTAGATCCTTGATTATCTGACGCACTACTACCAGACAGGGTCCAACTGTTTGGTCTATGATCGCAAAAATCAGTCCGGATCGTTATCTTTATCATCTCCAGCATAAGGGTCACTTTCTGAAGAAGAAACATCAAAATCTTCAAGAAGAGTTCGCAAAACTTCCCTACAAACTGTATTTAAATTATCTGCTACTGAAGGAACTGCTTTTGAAGGCTCAAGGCAAACTGCTGTACAATTGTTGAGCAATAAAGTTTCTCTCAGAAAGTCAGTAGAAGGCAAAGACTTAAGCTGCCATGATTTGTTGGTCGACGATGTTTATGAAAAATACAAATACTGTGGAGAGTCTATCAATCAAATATTCGGGATTTCTCTTAGGACGTATCTTGTTATCATTTGGTCTTTTTTCACGAGCCCTGATTTTTTCTTCCCGATCTAAAATTAAATTAGGGAAATACAAATTCAGCAATTGCAAATTGTTTTTGTGGCTGATTTTATTAGATTTAGCATTCTAAAATACGGTACCACATCAACCTATATAATTATTCGACAATAAAATCAAATAAAATTGTAAAACTCTACATAGTAAGATAAATTAGTAACAGTTCATAGAAGACACTTCATTACAATACGTTCATTGTAAAAATCACTTACCTAAAGGCTGGCTTTCTTTGTTTTGCTGGAGCAGAGCTTTAATTTCTTCAATTCTTCAATTAAACATTTCGAATGATACACAAAATCTAAATCACGTCAGAATAAGTCTACTATCACCTCATATAATAAGTTACTATTACTAGGTCCGAATGACCGTATGTCAACAAAGCCATAATGCTTAGTCATACTAACAGGTCAGAACAAATCTATGTCCAACAGCACAACGGAATGCGCATGCCTCTAGTATACTTCACCGCACATAGAACACTTCTGCACCCGCCAGATAGAGTAGTCAATCCATTTCAATTTCAACAAAGTTTATTAAAAATTTTAGATATTAACAATTCATTTTGTATATACATATCATACTTAAAACTTATTATAATAATAAATATGTATTGTGTTGTATTGGTGGTGCGCTGCTCAGGAATCCTCTTCCTCTTCAGCGCTTGGATTGTGAAGTTGTTGGGTTGTGGGTCTTATGGATTGCCTGTTGACAGTGTTGTGCTTAGCATTGTTGGTCGTTCGTAAAAAAAAAGATGTGTTGTGGAGATGTGGTGTTGTTGGATGTTGGAGATGTGGACTGTCCTGTTGTCGCTCGGTTGTGGCTGGTTGCTGATGCCCTGCGTGTCTGAAATAAATAGAAACTTGTGTGAGTTGTGTGAAACTTGTCGGTTTTAACAGAACAGAATAAATTAAATTGTCGATACTATATACTTATCTGGGACACCAGACTTCGCTCCGGACCTTTGTATGATTACCCGAAAAGGGCAACCACCTCTGAACCGTGCGTGAGGATCACCTTACGGATGACAGGTAGGGCCTTCTCCATATCGAGACCTCCGAGGAGGCCCAATATGGCGTCGAACCTAAGGTGGGTTGGGCAGGCGGGTAACGACAACGGCGGGAGCCGTTCTCGGTACTTCCGCCTTCTCAACCTTGCCTGCTGTCGCACGGGCGTAACTGACGCCGGCCGGTCCGGGTTGAAGAAGGCGCCGCCGTCGGCGGTGTCTTCTTCGGTCTCTGATGTACTTCCGTCTTCTTCCGTTGCGGAGGTCGGGGAACTTCGGGCATCCCCTGTAGCTGGCGGGTGGTCCCCACCGCAGTTAACACTTTGCCCGGTCTGTACGAGGTTTTGTGCATTCACTTGTGTGGTGATCGCCGGCGCACTTGACACAGCGTGCTGCCGCCCTGCAGCAACGCTGTTCGTGACGGAAACCTTGACACCAGTGACACTGCCCGATACCGGATTTCCGCCGCAAATCCTCGACGGTGACTCGGAGGCGGGCGACGTGCTGCACCTCGCGGATCTTCTTCCTGTCGTCCTCGACGGCAACTCCACCAGCACGAGTAAGATCGGGCGTCCTCGCTGCTTCATCCTAAAAACAGAGAGAGCATTAACACCTTGCGTTTTTAGCTCCGAGCTAACTTCGACCTCGGATAGCTGTACGGGCACGCCGCGTATCACCACCTTGGCAAATCGCTCGCTCTTTTCCTGGTAGGTGTGATACGGAGTACCACACCTATCCATATACCTAATCAGCCTGTCTCGGTCCTGGAGTGAGGCAGGCTGAATCATTCCTCGCTGAAATCCTTGGCCCTCGTGAAGGCGATCCGCTGTCGGTCCATTTCTCGAGAGAACGCGATCCAGTTCTCCTTCTGACGAAGGATTACCGGAAGCACCTTCTCCCTGGCGTCTTCTCTTGCTGCCTGCTCCATCGCTGCAGGGCTGTCCGTGTAGGGCTCAAGAGCCTCGAACCCGTTGTCGGTAAGCGGCGGCGTGGGCTGGCGGATCTTCGTCGTCTTCTTCAGCTTCTTCTTCTGTGTCCGGAAATCGTCGTCGGTAGATCCCTGGCTCTGGTCTTCTTCTCGTATCGGTGCGGGTTGCGCGGCGGCGGACGTCGTCGGAGCCGTTAGTGGGGCCACCACTAACGGGCGACGTCTGTCGACGGCGTCTTCTTTGCTCTTCTCCTCTTCTGTCGCTGTGGAGATGGTAGGCGGCTAGGCATGGCGGATCCATACCAAATCGGCTCGTCGGTGCTCGGTGTCCCTCCGAAGTCGATCCAGATCCCGTCGGTCGTCGTCTTCACACAATCTGCGCGGCATCGTGATAACGACGCAGGCAGATTGTTATCTTTTGAAAAATTAATTTAGCGTAAGCTAAATTATCGATGCTCGAACAGCTAGGTAGAGGTTTACGTTTGAAAGTTCAAAGTGCTCTGATAGAGTAGTTGATAATAAGCGATTTTATTAGTGTCCCCTGCAATATAGACATAGACTACGTCTGCATAAAAAGAGCTCGTTTTTCGGCATAGGATGGAATTGAAATATGAAAATTGGACTCTCAGGTGACGATATATCCTGTATAATTTTGTAAAATTATTCAAAAATATAACGATGCAATAATATACAGGGTATACCATTTGAAGAAATGAAGTACCCTGTCATAATTAGGTTTTTAGATCTCCCCGTATACATGAAACGAACAACAACTAAAATATAAAATCGATGTATTTAAGCATCATTTACAATATCTGATAATAATGAAAATATTAAAAGTAGTCCAGACTTTATTGGCACACTTTATATGGTCGCAGGTAAAGTATAGTACGTAATGAGTGTTGTAAAGCAATTACGCACTCATGGAATTGCGCACTCGCTTCTACGCGGCCTCGTGCGTAATTTTTCCATTCGTGCGTAATATGCCTTTTACAACACTTATTACTTAACATACTATTACACAACAGAAAAATTTGCTAAAACCGATTGTATTACAGAGAACTCGAGTAGAACAATTCAGAACTATTGTCTTTTAGTGCATAAATTTTCTCCATATTTATAATAGAAAGCAATTGTTAATTGTTGGAATTTTGATATGAAATGTGCCTTATTATTAATGAACTAGTGTAACACTCTCGTTGTTAATTATTTTCACTTTTTCTCGTGCTGCTGTAAATGAGGTCAGCAAGTTTTTATTTTGAGCTTTTGGTACTAGAAACGCAGAATATTTTTGGGAATTATAGAAATTTTACAAGTGCTGCGAGAACACGACGGGGAAGGCGTGTCGTTCAGAAATTACACTCTATGAACTCGTCTATAAATCGACATCATTGACCGTATTCTAAACAGAGCGGTTAGGCTTATAAATGACCCGTCCGTAGCTTCTGGCATACAGTCCCTTAATCATAGAAAGAAGAATCGTTTCAGTTCTTTTTTTATACTATCGATATTACAATAGCTATTGCACTGCTGAAATACATTCTTTGATACCATCTTGGGCTACTCCATCAATATGCAGTACAAATTTCAACTTGTACTTGTCGTTCCATATCCTTCTACACGGCTTCTAAACTTTGGAACGATCACCCCAGTTCCTTTTTTCCTCCCATTTATGATGTGAAATAATTTAAGGTAGCCGTTCTTAGGCATCCCTGGGTGCTTTACCACGGTATGCCAAAATAAGCCTGTTCAGGACCACAGTTACTAAACAAAAATGTTCTGAGTTTCCTGCGACGATTCTGTCTCTGTCAGAGCGAATTTTATCTTCCATTTTTGTATGGTCTTCTTCTTCTTCCAAACCGTATTCTAATGCAAGTGCAGGAGGCGGAACAATTCTATTACGTTGAACTGGAAGTGATGAAGACGAATGGTCAGGATATATTATTAATTTCTTCTTTTTGTGTGTAATGCCATTTTACAGTGTTGGTATAGAGCAAAAATAGCAATTGACGAAATGACGCAAGGATTTTCGCCAAATCATTAGAAGGCTAAGTGGCAATGATCGATTTTTTCACCTTTTATCCAACTTCTAAAACGTAACACATAATTAGCACAGGCAATTTCGGGTGCTCAGTTTCTGCCTAAATCCCACATTTTAAATCTTAGAAACGAGAGCCAGAAATAATATTTTACGACCATATTGGGACTTCATGGTGTAATGTCATTATAAATTAGCTATTTTTAACATTTTCACTGTTGCATGTTATCAACACTGAAGAGAAAGAAGACTCTTGAGCAGTTTACAATAAAACAACATCACCATAAGCCTTCAAACTTAACCTAAACATGAACATACCAAGGAAAGATGCATTCTAACTTAGTCCGTGCGCATATTACCAAAAGTTAATTCGTACAATGAGCACGAGTGACCAGTATGTATGGTTTGCTGTAAAATCCTCTATATATTGTCTGACGTTTTAATGTGACTACATTTCATCCTTACTATTTGAAATGGATAATTATAGCAATGATTCAATAGCCAAAATATCATAACTATTAACAAACAAAATACGCCCACGTACCACATAAAAACTGAAAACACCGAACGCGTTTCAATAGTCGATCACCGATGATGATAGCTTAGCTATTGAAACGCGTTCGTTGTTGTGTATCTTTGTGTGGTACGTGGGTGTATTGTGTTTGTTACAGATCCTGCCACAATTCCAGTGTTCCAGACTTTTTTTTAACCATTATTATATACAGTATTCATCAAGGACGTAAACTATCTCTATGATACTTTTGCGCAACAGAATTAAAGTTAAGAAGCTGACGGGTTGAAAACCACATCTTATATCTCTCTATTGCTTTAAAATTCATCCCAACCCTGTAAAACCTCAGAATGAATTTTAGGGAAACCGTAAATTTTTTCAGAAGAATTTCCATGAAAAAATCATAATGTATACAAGTTTCTACCCAATACCTAAAAGTACTCTTCCATCAGTTTTCCTTTATACCAGGACCGTGCGGTAGATTTTCTCAGTATAATACAAGTCTTTGAAATGCCGCCCCCTAAATGTTTTTTTTATTTTAAATAACCTTCGATGTGATTTAAAAAAAACTGCATGAACGTGTGTGAATACTATTTTTATTTTGAAAAGATAAACTAAAATAATACCAACTACAACAATCTACACTACTACAGTTTTACTCTTCTTACTTTAACTTGAGCAAATTCGTTACAAAAAAAAGTGCAAAGTTCTTGTACAATAAAAAAAAGTTGCTGTTTCTGTAGAAGAAGATGCTGCATCATTCACAACTAGGCTTAAAGAATGACATGCGCAGGGCACATAAAACGCCCTTGGATATTTTTCTAGCATTCTATTCGGTACACCCTTTCTTACTCCTTTCATATTGGCTCCGTTGTTATAGCCTGGTCCTCTAAGCCACTTTAGCGCAATAACTAACTTTTAGAAATGTGTCACAATAAGTTCTGACAAACCCTCTCCGCTTGAATCACTCGCTTCCAAAAAACCAATAAAGAATTCTTCAATTTCATATTTACTTTGAATGGAGTTAAATGCGACAACTCATATTGTTAATGAGAGCTGTTCAATATGACTTATTTTGCGATTTTTGTTATTTCGACAAATTTGTTTAAAATTACATTCCCCATCAAATTTATTAATTTATGTTGTATATTATTGCTTAGATAAGTCACAAACCATTTATCAGACTCGCGTTGAACTCTCGTGACGTGTTCTTCCATAACTGGATCAAATTCAGAAAGCAATTCTACCAACTTTAGGAAGTTTCAGTTATTAGGCAGAAACAAATGTTCAGCTGTTTCACGAAATGCTAAACATTGTGAGGTCAATAGTCTAATTATTGACATAATTCTTTTTAGAACGCCTCTCCAATGCTGAATTTCCATATCCATAAGTTGTCGATATTTAGCGTCAATAGTTTTTTTCTGCCTTATTAGAATGTCCAATTCTTTCCACGCTCTAAAAGCATTTCTGTGATTTTTCAGGCTTTCCGTGCATTGTGAGGACTCTTATAATATTTTCCCAATCAGAATAGCCTTTTTTGGGCCAGTCACTAATAGCAGACCAATTATCAAACAATAGCAACAAAAGTAAAAAACATCATTTGTAACAGAGCAAATCAACCAACTTCTCTCAACGACCTCACCATTGCTCAACACTTTCAAATAATGCGAGGGCGGAAATCTACGCCTTCCGTTATTATTAGGAAACTCGAATTTGATGTGGACCCCTCTCAACTAGTATTTGACAAGTGTCAGATGACATGCAGAAAGCATTCCATAATGCAGGATCGGAAGGAATTTCGTTTAATATCTGCCACTGCTACTGCTTCCCGGCTCTTGATGAAGTTCTGAAGGTGTTATTTTTGGCTCTCATCAACAACTTATTCTGGAAGTGATTGGGGCGACATTGAGTTTTTATTCGCCAAATCCAAAGCAGTCACTGCTGGTGTGGATGTGGACGGTTCATCTAAACAGGATTTTTGTACTAAGAATTTGTTCTTCTTTCTTTAAGTGTTCCTTCTTATATTGACGTCTAGACAATTTTTCCGTTTCTGTTCCATGCTATAATAAAATAATTGAATAAATTGTATTAGATTTAGCATTCTAAAATACACGGTACCACATCAACCTATATAATTATTCGACAATAAAATCAAATAAAATTGCAAAACTCTACATAGTAAGATAAAATAGTAACAGTTCATAAAAGACACATTATTACAATACGTTCATTGTAAAAAAAATCACTTACGTAAAGGTTGGTTTTCTTTGTTTTGCTGGAACAGAGCTTTAATTTTTTCAATTCTTGAATTAAACATTTCGAATGATAAACAAAAATCTAAATCACGTCAGAATAAGTCTACTATCACCTCATATAGTAAGTTACTATTACTAGGTCAGAATGACCGTATGTCCATCAAAGAACAAGTCTATGTCCAACAGCACAACGGAATGCGCAAGCCTCTAGTATACTTCACCGCACATAGAACACTTCTGCAGTAGTTGGTAATAAGCGATTTTATTAGTCTCCCCTCCAATATAGACATAGACTACTTCTGCATCAGAAAAGAGCTCGTTTTTCGGCATAGGATGGAATTGAAATATGAAAATTGGACTCTCAGGTGACGATATATCCTCTATAATTTTGTAAAATTGTTCAAAAATCTAACAATGCAATAATATAAAGGGTATCCCATTTGAAGAAATGAAGTACCCTATCATAATTAGGTTTTTAGATCTCTCCGTATACATGAAACGAACAACAACTAAAATACAAAATCGATGTGTTTAACACATTCACGGCTCATGCCGACACAGTGTCGGCGTGAGCGTTTCTGTAGAGGTGCGCACGCCGCACACGTGTCGACGTCGGCATGTTAATATTATAAGTGGTGCCTAGAAGTGAGCACTGCAGTTGAGCTTGTGCAATTGTGCGAGCACGTCGATAGAAGTGTAAAGTATACGAAAACGATTTGGTTCGGTAGTTCGACTATTTATTGCTCCAATATGGCCGACAATCCCGTTGCTGGACCTTCTGGTTCAAAAAGGCCAAGATTTTCTAATAAAAAAGGACAAAGTGAAGAAGAACTGATCGCATTGATGTATGAATCGGAGGAAGAAATGTTCCAAGACTCTGGAAGTGAGTGGAGTAGCGGCTGAAGTTGCGGAAGAATTCGCCGAAGAACCTAATGAAGACGACATGACCGGCTCTGATTTAAATCATGATGATTCAGTTGTAGATGTTGTAAATCAAAATATTTTGCAGTGGGTAGAAAATTCGCCTCTGCTAAAACCATTCCATTTACTGGACGACAAGAATTGAAAGTTCCTGTGGCCGGTGACGGAAAACCTATTGACTTTTTCTATTTGCTTGCTGATGATAACTTTTTGACATTTTGGTGAGTGAAACAAATTCCCACGCAACATATGTTTTCTAAATGAACCACAAGGACCACATTCACGAATTAGCCGTTGGAAGCCCGTAGACAAAAACGAAATGAAGGTTTTCTTGGGGTTGTCCTTTTTCATGGGGATATTGCAGCTACCAAAATTACGTGATTATTGGCGAACTGATCGCTTATATAATTTAGCCATCAGGATGTATATGAGCCGGGATAGGTATTTGATTATATTACGCTGTTTAAATTTTGCGCCAAATATCCAAGATGGCGGAAAAGCCCCACCTGCAGATAGACTCTATAAAGTTAGGCCCTGGTTGATTTTTTAATAATAAAATAAAATCCATTTACTCGTCGGGCAAGTACGTCAGTATTGACGAATCAATGCTATTATGGAGAGGCCGTTTAGTGTTTCGGCAGTATATAAAAAACAAGAAACATAAATATGGCATAAAATTTTATCTACTGACAGAAAGCAATGGAACAGTTTTGAAAATGCAGATTTATACCGGGGCTTGTGATGATCTAGGTGGCAAAGGGCATGCTGCAAATATTGTCTTGCACCTTATCTCCGATTATTTGGATAAGGGTTATAGTATCTATATGGACAATTACTATAATTCTGTATCACTCGCAAGAAAGCTTTTGGGTAAAAACACTTACTGTACGGGTACTTTGCGTGCTGGAAGGAAGGAAACGCCCAAAGAAGTGGGTCAGGCCAAACTAAAAACAGGTGAATGTATTCAGCGATATGGAGGCTATGTGTGTGTGGGTAAGTGGAAAGACAAACGTGAAGTACTTTACCTTACAACTGAACACGAAAATAACTTGGAAGAAGTTACATTTAGGTCTGGTAACAAAAAAATGAAACCTTCGCCAATCGCACAATATAATAAATATATGTTTGGCGTAGATCTTCAAAATCAAATGCAATCGTATTACCCTACGCACAGAAAAACCATTCGGTGGTATAAGAAAGTGGGTTTCCATATTTTTGACATGATGATGCACAATTCCTACAAACTCTATAATGTTTATTCTGGGCCAAATATGCCTTTTATAGACTTCCGGCATTCAATTATTGAAACATTGTTGGAAATTAATGGAAATGCACCGACAGAAAATTGTAGCCAAGATGTATCACACCTTCCTTCAAAATGTGAAACCGGAAAAACAGGAAGAAAGTTGCGAAAAAGATGTCGCTTGTGTTCAAAAAGTGGCATTCGAAAAGATGCCATGTATTATTGCAAAGCATGTGCCGATTTTCCGGGATTGTGTCTAGAACCTTGCTTTCAGGAATTTCATAACAATTTGTAGACTTGACAAAACCTTACCTGATTGTTTTCTTATTCACAACATTTTTTATTTCACTTTTGTTGTTTTGTTTTAGCTTTTAGGTTTTTTATCACATGAATGCTGTTTTCGTTGTATTTACTTATATTATTCATAATAAATAATAAAATAATGAAACATGTTTTATTGCCGACACATATGCGTCAGTGAGTACACATAAAAAATACTGTGCAGTGGTCACGACGCAACATGTGCGTCACGATTGTTTTTTCAAAATAGGCACAAAATTTTTTAAGAAAATAAAATTATTTAAGCTTTTTACCACAAAACTAATAAATAAACAAAGTTACAGTAGACAGCACCATACAAGTTTACATTATTTCAATGAGCCGTGAACGTGTTAAGCATCATTTACAATATCTGATAATAATGAAAATATTAAAAGTAGTCCAGACTTTTTTGGCACACTTTATATGGTCGTAGGTAAAGTATAGTACGTAATGCGTGTTGTAAAGCAATTACGCACTCATGGAATTGTGCACCCGCTTCTACGCGGCCTCGTGCGTGATTTTTCCATTCGTGCGTAATATGCCTTTTACAACTCGTATTACTTAACATACTATTACACAACAGAAAAATTTGCTAAACCCGATTGTATTACAGCGAACTCGAGTAGAACAATTCAGAACTATCGTCTTTTCCGTATTTATAATAGAAAGCAATTGTTAATTGTTAGAATTTTGATATGAAATGTGCCTTATTATTAATGAACTAGTGTAACACTCTCGTTGTTAATTATTTTTCATTTTTTTCTCGTGCTGCTGTAAATGAGGTCAGCAAGTTTTTATTTTGAGCTTTTGGTACTAGAAACGCAGAATATTTTTGGGAATTATAGAAATTTTACAAGTGCTGCGAGAACACGACGGGGAAGGCGTGTCGTTCAGAAATTACACTCTATGAACTCGTCTATAAATCGACATCATTGACCGTATTCTAAACAGAGCGGTTAGGCTTATAAATTACCCGTCCTTAGCTTCTGGCATACAGTCCTTTAGTCATAGAAAGAAGAATCGTTTCAGTTCTTTTTTTATACTATCGATATTACAATGGCTATTGCACTGCTGAAATACATTCTTTGATACCATCTTGGGCTACTTCATCAATATGCAGTACAAATTTCAACTTGGCGTACTTGTCGTTCCATATCCTTCTACACGGCTTCTAAACTTTGGAACGATCACCTCAGTTCCTGTTTTCCTCCCATTTATGTTGTGAAAATATTTAAGGTAGTCATTCTTAGGCATCCCTGGGTGCTTTACCACGGTATGCCAAAATAAGCCTGTTCAGGACCACAGTTACTAAACAAAAATGTTATGAGTTTCCTGCGACGATTCTGTCTCTGTCAGAGCGAATTTTTCTTCCTTTTTATGGTCTTCTTATTACTTAACATACTATTACACAACAGAAAAATTTGCTAAACCCGATTGTATTACAGCGAACTCGAGTAGAACAATTCAGAACTATCGTCTTTTCCGTATTTATAATAGAAAGCAATTGTTAATTGTTAGAATTTTGATATGAAATGTGCCTTATTATTAACGAACTAGTGTAACACTCTCGTCGTTAATTATTTTTCATTTTTTTCTCGCGCTGCTGTAAATGAGGTCAGCAAGTTTTTATTTTGAACTTTTGGTACTAGAAACGCAGAATATTTTTGGGAATGATTGAAATTCAACAAATGCTGCGAGAGCACGACGGGGAAGGCGTGTCGTTCAGAAATTACACTCTATGAACTCGTCTATAAATCGTTGCGCCGTTCTGTGCGGAAGGAAATACACATAAACGTTTCTTATACTTCTGAAACTTTTTGGAAATTCCGGGACTCTGGACATATGCTTGCATTCTGAGGCAACCCCGTTGGGTTCCGGACATCTGTTAACTGTACGTCAGAACATTAAGAAAATAATAAAAATGCATATTTCCTATGCATATAAATGCAGTCTAGTGTTAAATAAGTGTGCAGGCCTGAATAACGTGTGTTTCCTTGTAACACGTTTAATTATTATTCATTTCCTTTTAAATATTACCTACTTTGACATCATCTGTAAGATGGGTTGCATACGGGTACGTAAATATATTTCTAATTCTGTATTACCATTTAGTTATTAATTTTTATTACCGCTGTATAAAAAATATTATTACTTATTATTTTACATTTATTTTTTATTGTAGAATTGTAAGATTATGTCTTCTTTCATTCATGTTAAATTACTAACAATGATTAGGTTTCTTCATGTTGAATTCTTAATTCTGGCCTTATGTAATCTCAAGGAGCTAAATAAAGCAAATTTATTTATGACCAAGTACCTACATAAAAAGAATGAATTGATTTTGCAACGTGAGATGCAAACGTTGCTGTTTAATCAATAGAATTTGATACCGAGCAAACGTACGGTAAGTGAAAAGAAAGCACTTTTAAATAAAGTTACAACCATTCAATGTATTTACGCCGTCGTAATTAAACTCGTGATATTTTTGTCGTGAGAGACGCGGTAATCAGAGACCTAAAGATAGAGAAGCACTCGACGTCATAATATAACCGTGGTTGCATTTACAGTAAATCAAATCATTATATAAATGGAACTTTTAATATTATTCGTACTATTACGTATACCGCTACTTTCTTTCACTTCTTAAACGCAGGTAAAAAGGACGAATATCCCCCTGATCCTTAACTACCTGTACTCCCACTATACGTACCTTATGACAATTAGTATTTCTTATCGGCATTTCGCAACAATACACGATAAGATTGTGATTTAAATATAAACATGAAGTTTATCTAAGGACATATAAAAAAAAATTATATTAATCAAAAGGGCAGAGACCTATTTAAATTTTAGACTGTGGTGGAATGTAGTGTAGGCCAAACGTAACAACCTAGGAAGATAGGAAAAAGATCCGTTATTTGTTTATTATAGTGAGGTCCCGGTCGCAGGTCATTCCAGCAGTCAGTCAGCAGTATCGAATAACGAGTATGATTTGCCGGTTCAATAAAATCACGCACATTCAAACAAACGTGGTGTTTAAAATATTGTCGACGTTTAACAATGTTAGATGTGAAAGTTCGGCAACGAGCGTGTTATTAGATTATCATAATATACCGACACCTAAAGGTTTACCGGTTGTAGGAACAACCCTAGCTCTAATGTGCGCTGGGGGTGCGCCTCGCCTACACATTTACGCGGACCGAAGACATCAACAATTGGGACCGATTTTAAAGATAAAATAGGGCCAGTAAGTGCGGTTTTGTTTCGGATCCAGATTTAATGCGTGTCGTTTTCGCGCAAGAAGGCAAATGTCCGATACATTTACTTCCAGAGGCTTGGACTTTATTTAATAAATTATACGGATATTCCCGTGGTTTGTTTTTTATGAACGGTGACGAATGGCTGTGTAATCGTAGAGTTATGAATAAACTTTTATTAAAATGCGATACCGAATGGATTGAGCAAGCATGTCAAATTGTGAGCGCCGATTTGGTCAATCGGTGGAAATTCCTATCAAAACGACATAAAACACTTCCTGATCTCGAAGCTGAACTATACAGGTGGTCTTTAAACACAATTGTTGCAGTATTACTAGGAAAACATGGTTATGAGAGAAAAAAGGCCGAGCTCGATTCACAATTATGCGAACTTGCGAAAATTGTTTATCGAATTTTCGAAACCAGCGTCGTCTTCCAAGTGCTACCCGCAAAGTTAGCTCAAAAATTATCATTACCTTCCTGGAAGAAATTCGCCAAAACCGTTGCTAGTGCTTTAAAACTATCTAATGTATTAATAACAAATTTATTAGCAGATAATTCTGATGATGGACTTTTAGCAAAAATGAAGCACGAAAACGTTCCAGAAGAAGACATAAAACGCATTGTTATTGATCTCGTTTTAGCCGCCGGTGATACAACTTCATACACAATGGCTTGGATTTTATACAGCTTAGCCAAAGACACTTCAATTCAGTATAAATTACGCCAAAACGCAAATTCGACAAACCTAAAAAATGTGATAAGAGAGAGTTTAAGATTGTTTCCAGTTGCTCCATTTTTGACAAGAGTTTTAACTCAAAACACTTTAGTTGCCGGTTATGAAATTCCCAATGGTACTTTAATGATTTTTCGATTTACTCCAGTGGTCGCGATCCAAACTATTTCCAAAACCCCGATGATTTTTGCCTGATCGTTGGTTACGACAAAATAGTACTCGTAATATGCAACAAGTCTGTATTCCTTTTGGTTTTGGTGCACGTTCTTGCATTGGAAAAAGATTGCGGACAGTCAATTACAAGCGTCACTTTCAAACATCTTGCAAAATTTTGAGTTGCAGCTGGATAATGGGAAAGAAGTCGAGATGATTTTAAAATGGTAGCTGTGCCTTCACAACCGATAAGACTGAAACTTAATCATATTTAGTTCGTGTACCTTTTTATGTTACCTGTTTTTTGTATTAATTTGGTTAATTTACATAATTTACATAACTCGTTTTTTTTATATATTCAGAATTATTTAAAAATAAAATTGTAAATACATAAACCTGAAATTCTATTGTAAAGAACATATTTATATACCTTTGTTATAAATCGACAACCAAGTCAGCGTAGTAATCGATGAGATTTACCGCTCTCTAACACGTACCTTATTAAATTAATTACTTTAGGCGAATGAACTTAAATATAAGATATGCACGAAATATGTTATATTTTATAAGCTCTAATTACAACTCATTCGTTTAAAGGTTAATAGATTCATTAAAATGATACACCTACACCATAAATGTAGGTGGAAATTCGTTCAGACCTGTTTTCAATTATTTTTCGAAATTTATTTATTACGAATCCTCCTGTTGATCTCTAGGCTGTTAAATGTTACTTCAAGCTCATAAACATTACTTATCGAAAAAATACAAAAATAAAAGTGGTACTGAAAAGAAAACATAATGAGGAAAGTGCTCATTGCATGTAACTGCTATTTTATAGTTTAAAAAATATTGCTTCATAAACAGATAAATTGTTTATTACAGATAAAGAATACAATAAACAAACAAATTCCTATTCAATAATTTCATAATCGATAATGCTATAAACAAGTTATTTATAATTGTTATAGAGCCATTTATGATTACTTAATTTTTTATACAGCAAACTGGGGTGGCGTTGATCAAAATAAAAACACAATTACAATTACGAAAATCTATTTTTGCAGTTTATATGTTTACGCTTTCTTTTTATTGATTTGCGTAATAAAATATAGCGCACAGCGTTCAATATGCATCCATATTTATAAAAAGGACTGTAGTGTAGGCAAGCTAGAGGTTAAGATTGAAATAACGTCCTAAACAACATAGTAAAAGTCCCGTCAAATATGTCTGGCAAGTTGCAAAAAAACGGCCGCCATTTTGTTTTTATCATTTTATCTCAAATATCTCAAAAACTATGAGGTTTATGAAGAACAGTCAAAAGTGTTTTTATGTAAAATTCAAAACAACGTTATTGGTGTGATATATCAAAAGATGTATTTAAATAATTGTTTTTGTCCGCAAACGTCACAAAAGTGACACTTTTATGACTAAATGTCACAGGTAAAAGTTTTACTTTTCGGACATGGAGTAAAAGTTTCACTTTTGTGCCTAGGCATTTTTACTTTTACCAATATTTGGAAAATGAATTCTTTTGTAAAAACAACAATAACCAAATAAAATTAACACCAAAGATGAAGCAATAAGTTTATTTGATAATGTCTTCAATTCAAATAACGCAAGTAACAGTTTATGATATTCTTTAACATTATCTACAAATTAGTATTTACATTAATATTAAAAACACAGCCGGTTATTGTAGCATTTTGAAGAAGGCCATTAGAAGAAAGACTATTGAGAATATCGTCACACTTTAAATTTGATCAATACTTTTAGCAACACTACTAATGCCCGGGACAGGGTCGCATTCCTCGTTCAGTGGCATAAGAATCTTGCGTGCTATATCCTGTTTGCTTCGCAAAGAATCTTCTATATAGCCCTCAGCAACACTGCTAGAACGCCACCCACCATGACGTTTAAGAGTCGCTATATCCGCTCCTCCATCTACAAGTAACGTAGCGGACGTCCTGCGTAGGCAATGCCCTGTATATTCCATGTAGTTTGGAAGCTTTAAATACATTGCTACTGCCTTTGCCACATTCCCAAGAGCATGGATACCCATGACCATTTTGGTGCACTTTCCATTTTGGTATTTCACAAAAAACCGTCGATTTTCAAAACTCTCAGGTCTTAAAGACACATACTGCCTATACTTCATTAAATATTCTTCTCCTATAATAGTAAATGACCGTTTTTATTCGTTTTAGTGTCAGGTATACTAGAAGCAACGAGTCATGATCTTCAATGTCATCAATATTCAGTTTTACAAGTTCATAGCACCTCATTCCCCTGATATGCCAAATATTAAAACTACCTATAAAAACAAGAAATTTAATCAGAAACTGCGCGCAAAACGGATATTACTACATGTTATTTCTACCTTTGTTCCCAAATACTTCTCGTCAGGTACTTCGCGCAGAAATTTACCTAATTCTTCCGTAGTTAGAACTTTTGCTTTCTTTGAACTGAAACTCTCTCCTTGTTTTTTAAAAAGCACGCAGTTTTAAGTATTCTTATGAGATATCCACGTTCTTCTTGAAATTTAGGGACGATTTTATCATCGAATAAATCGACCACAGAGAAGAGCTTTTCATACTTCTAGATAATTCCGTAAAGTAAGCCAGTAAAACGTTTTCAGAATAAATTTTAGCATTTCTCTCAGAATACCATTTTATAAATTTATTATAAGAAGCTTCGTAGACAGCAACAGATTTCGTTGGCAGTAAATTTTTAATTGTGTCGTTCGCTACTTCAGTAATCTCGGGAGTACATCGTAAATCATAATCAGCATCCAACATTTCCAACACTCACTGCTACTACTTAGATTAATAAAAACTTTCAAAATCTCAACACAAATTCCTATACTGACGCGTGACGTTTGCTTATTTAATTTTTTATGATTGTGGACCTGAACAGGCTAAATTTGGCCTATCGTGCCAAAGCACTCAGGAACACTTACGAGGATGGATAGAGGATAATGAATTGCCAATAGATGCCTATGAACAGCTACCTTAAATTTTCTCATATCATAAGTGATAGGAAAACAGAAACTAGGAAGATCATTCCAGAGTTTAGAAGCCGTGTAGAAAAATGTAGATTGCGCCCGTTTGGTACGACAAGTGGAGATTTGTACTGCATAGTGATGATGTGAATGGGCGAACCAGTGTTTCTCGCAAAGATAGCCGAAATGGTATCAAAGAATATAATTCAGCAGCACAATAGTCGTTATAATACCAATAATACAAAGAAAGAACTGAAACCATCCTTCTATACTCAAGGGACTGTATGTGAGAAGTTAAGGGCGGGTCATTTATAAGCCTAATCGCTCTCTTTGAATACGATCAACGATATCGAGAGCGTATTGGGGAGCGTTAACAGAGGTGAGAATTATATTCCAGATGAGGCCGAATTTGGGCCTTATACAGCAGAAGGAGTTGTCGAGAGGTAAAGTACTGCTTAGATCTGCACAAAAGCCTATTTTACGAGCAGCTGTTTTGGTAGATGGTCAACCCATGAGAGATTTGAAGATACAGTCATACCCAACAGAGTAATAAGAGTCGGAAAACTTAAGAACTGAGCCATTCATACTTACAACAGGAAATGATCGATCTTTTTGGCGGACATAAGGCAACACTGAGTTTTGTTAGCATTAAATTTAACTAGATTATTGCTTCCCTATTTGAGAATACGTTGAATGTCTTTGTTGATTGAATTTGCCATTTCAGGTTTAATAATGAGCGTCATTATGGTTTCATTACTTGCAAATCGTCCTGATTATCTTATTCTTTTGCCTGCTAATTATTTTTGATCTTTACCAATTATTTTTACGTTTGCGGATAAAATAGTATATGTTATTCGGAGTAAAAGTTATGTAGCTCAGCTAAATTATTTGCCTCACTTTGTTCGGCAAAATAAACATTCAGCTTCGCCACATAAAGTATCACTTTTACTCATAATAACATAATATACTATTTTTTCAGTTTAACAAAATTACGAATATTATGTTCAATTGAAGATAAAAGTTTCTTCCTCGTCATTTTCAATGCAGGAATTACAGCAAACAATTCCTAAGCATTGACCACACTTGGAAGAACATCTTAATCCTAGTTTTTTGCAGGAGCATGATTTGCCACATGACCCTTCCTTGCAATTACAGAACACCATTTAGTATATCAGAGGGAGCAATTTCTTTTGTTGCGGATTAGGAACAAGATATCCTTCTCTATTTCGTTGCCATCCGTAGACTAATGGATTCAACTTGTGTCCCATCCACTCTTGTAGGTATCTAAAAAATACATATAATTTTATTATTTCGGCCAAGTAACAATAATTAGACAGCGCACCTGATAATAGACTCTAAACACATGTTATACAGCGGCGTCTTTGGTTGGGGGAAACGCTGCTAAATTAAAATCTGCAGATAGACCTTGACGAGATTTTATTCGATTGTATAAAGTATATCTTAACGTATCAATTTCTTCTTTGGTGTTTTTGGACCTGTACCGGGTGGACGGATTTCGATGGGATTGCAGGGTATCTCGGTAACTATTACTGTTAGAGCAAAACTGTTCACGTAGCATTAGGCCGACTTTTTGATGCAGGGACCAAAATTGAATTTTTCCAAATTTCGATAGCGTTCCATATCTCATCTGTTGATAAAAATTCAGAAAAAGTGTAAAGACATTTCTTGTGCAGTTTTAGCGTAGAATCAAATGGAGTAGTCAATTTTAAATTTGGTGCCAATAGTCGAGATGCCACATAAACTTAGTTTTTTTAAATGGAAACCATAGTTAGCTTTGACTTCATTAAAATCCTTATTTTATAAGCTTTTCAAGCAATATATAGTTTATAGAGGTTCTTTTAGAAAATTACGGAATTACAAGCGAATTTGTTAGTTTGCACTTTTGTAAGTAGGCGATGCAATAATTTAAAACAATGAAACACAGCAAATATGTCAAACAAAAGGTATAATTATTTAATTCTAAGAACAAGGTTACAAAAATAAACCAACTGTCAAACAAATGATAATATTACTTTTACATAAATTGTTCAAACTGGCTGCCATTTTGTCAAAGGTATAACTGACATCGTCGTTGTAATGATGAAATTACAGATGATATTTGGAGCGGCTTAATTTTTTGAAAAGCAGCATGTAAATTGTTTTGTAATTCTGCCATAGTATTGTTTGTTTTTTGTAAATTTCATTTTTTATGAAACCCCATAGAAAATAGTCCAAAGCTGTTGGATCAGGCGACCTTGGTGGCCATGGAATTGGTCCAAAGGTACCTAACCAACAGTTTGGAAATTTATCATTTAAATAATTTCTCACTACTATAGCCTTGTGTGCCGGAGCACCATCTTGCTGGAAAAAAAGACCTACTCGTTCTGATAGAGGCAAATCATCCAAGAATTCGTCAAGCTCAATACGTAATAGTTCTAAATATCGATATGCGGTAAGATTTCCTTCAAAAGTGCAATAGTGTAATTTATTCCCTTTTAAGCAACACCAAACATTAAATTCAAACTTGCCTTGATTACGCCTAGGTACCGCTACATGTAAATTTTCATTTGCCCAGTGATGATGATTGTGACGATTGAAAATACCAGCACTATTTATATGAGCTTCATCTGCCCAAATTATATTTTGATAAAAATTAGGCATTGCAGCACATCTATCAATATGCCAGTGGCAAAATTGTAATCGTTTTTCAAGATCGTTTGGATAAAGGTATTGGTTTATATGAATCTTATAAGGTTTATATTTATAAAGTTTCAAAAGTTTTGGCGATTTTGTTTTGGAAATACCAACATCTTGTTCAATTTCTCTACTAGAAGTATTTGGGTTGACTTCAACACATGCTAAAACATTTAAAGCAGCTTGTTCACGATTTGCTATATCGTAATGATTCGGACGTGGTCTGTTAAATGACCCTAAATTATTTAAATTACTTTGTATTCTGCAATAACAAGAATAATCATGTTAGAAAAGCGGCTTTAGAGTCTTTAACGTTTATTTACCTCTTATATATCTTTTATTAGGCTGATGCCTTTCTGGGAAACTCTCCAAGTATAAACGTTCCGCTTCTTCCGAATTTCATCCACACTGAATGAATATTTTCAACATATCATACTTTTCATAATTTTCATAACGATTCATTTTAACTATCAACAATAAACTTGTGTTATCTATGTTTTAATGCACAACTGAAGTTTTCACTTTGTTTTGACATATTTGCTGTGTTTCATTGTTTTAAATTATTGCATCGCCTACTTACAAAAGTGCAAACTAACAAATTCGCTTGTAATTCCGTAATTTTCTAAAAGAACCTCTATAAACTATATATTGTTGAAAAGCTTATAAAATAAGGATTTTAATGAAGTCAAAGCCAACTATGGTTTCCATTTAAAAAAAACTAAGTTTATGTGGCATCTCGACTATTGGTGGCCAAATTTAAAAATTGACTACTCCATTTGATTCTACGCTAAAAACTGCACAAGAAATGTCTTTACACTTTTTCCTGAATTTTTATCAACAGATGAGATATGGAACCCTATCGAAATTTGGAAAAATTCAATTTTGGTCCCTGCATCAAAAATGAAAAAAGATAGCAAATTTTTGTTTTCGCTGTTTAATTTGTCACAAAAAGTTGGCCTAATGCTACGTGAACAGTTTTGCTCTAACAGTAATAGTTATCGAGATACCCTGCAATCCCATCGAATTCGGTCCACCCTGTACAACATGGTAATGAATGTTACGCCTACTTCTATTAACTGGTTTTTATCTGCATTTTGTTGGTAAAAAATTTGAAGACTCTGGCATAAAGGAATGTCATTCTTCAACAGTTGTAAACAGAATTTTTTGCTTTTTTTGAAAATGAACGAGGTTGTGTCGCAACCTGATATAGCATGAAGGAATAATATATATATTGTTTAATATGCCCTAGGTTTTCTTTGAAGTTCTAATATGTTCGTTACTTTATCAGCTTTGGCAGCTTTTCCTGGCCGAAGCAGAAACATTTTGTCATACTCTGAGTCAACCGAACCTGTGTCTTCAGATACAACTACGATCTCCTACCACTACTTGGAAGTTCTACTGCAGTTCTAACGACTAAATAGTCTGCGTCACTTTCAGCCAGTATTACTTTTAAACCTGTTTTTTTAAATTGAAACTTTAAAAGCTCTATCAGTTTCTGTTTCTTATTATTATTTCGTCAAAATTCTTCTTGTGGCGTAACAATTGTATTTTCCAATTTAATTGATATTTCTAAAGCATTTTGTGATCTGACCTATTGCAAAGCATCCTTTGTTGAAAAACGATTTGAATTGTATCCATCGAAAATCACTACACAGTCCTGGCCATAAACATGTTTAGCATAATTAATATATTGATCGCAAATTTGATGAAATGTAGCAGGCTTCTGCCATAAAACTTTGTGTAGGAGAAAACCCCCATCAACTGTATATATTGAATTTTGCTCAGTGATCGAAGTGGGTGTAGCTAAAGCGTCAAATTCTTTAAAGAGAAGGCTTTTTGTTCCTTTTCTAAACACCATCCTTATACAGAGACAACAGGTATGGACATATTAACATAATTGTTATTAATTTTAATATTATTGCTCATTTGTGCAAAAATTTTGATTCTATCTGTTCGTTTACACTTAATATCTGTGAATAATTCGCTTATATTTTATCTTAGTACTTTTCTTCCAGTCTCATCCGCTAAATCGCAGTTTATGTCGGGTTTAGCTATTCGTCCAGAAAAAAGCTGACGTGAACTCCTTGCATTTAAAAGGGTTGTATGCTTCTAGCCAATCTAAAATTTTTCGCAAATCAGTTTTGTCACGTTGTTGGCGTGAACGACTTAACTCTATATGCTGCTCTGAAGAGATTGACTTCCATCCCAAAAAATCTTCCATAGCTGTGGCATACAAACTGGCATACCAGCTATCCATCTGGCTAAAGATTAATTAGTAATCCCACGTCGATGGGTTAGGCCACCAGTGGTTTTGATTGACCTCGTTAAATTCTGCTTGATGACCATGTCTGTCCAAGTACCGGACCAGAAGTTATTGGTTCTTCTTACAGTAAATATTCCCTCATTAACAAATTTGTCATAGCTTTCGGAATCCATTTTATGCAGTTTATAAGTATGTTGTAAATAAAGGTGGCTACTTTTGGCATAACTATTATGATCTGTTGTGTAAAATATTGGATCATTAGTTCTAAACAATAAATGTGAAGAGCCCAGTTGCCTGATCTTTCAGCTTTAATAAACAGCTTAATAATATTGATCAAATTAAAATAATTATACCATAACCGTGGGGTCCGACTGCTTTTAGACAGTTCACTAACGTTTAAATCAATTTTGTCCAACGTATTCTCGACCAACTGATTGATTTCGACTTCGTTTGGTAAAGGCCGTTTATATAAAATACAGATTTCCTCAATATTCGCATCAGTCAAAGTTACGTCACATATTAGCAGTAAACCAAGAGCTTCCTGTGTAATAAAATGGCTTCTTAAAGCTCGTGCATATGCATGGCCCGAAATCATGTGTGGAACAGTATTCTTTACATATATCGTTTGCCAAAGTTCTTCGATTCCACTACCGGACATTATATTGCCAATGCTTCCCATAAACGACATAAGAGTATGGAATCCACCGAGTCTAACTATAAATTTAGACAAGATAGTTGAGTTGGACGCTTCTACAATGTCTACAGCTTTTAGAAAAAGGGGTTGGTCGAAGGTGACGATACAGGGCTTATTACACTTGTGGCTTTTTCGGCTGCAAACAAAAGTGCGGTGTGTGTAGCACTTAAGTTCGAAGGATCCATGTTTATAAAGGGCAAACGCATTATGCTGCTAGTCATAAATGCTGTATCATATAAAACTGAAGACATGTATCCATTCCATGATTTTTTTATAGAGAAAATATTTGGTACCTAATAACCAAAGTGCGTCTAATCTTGTTGCAATTTTTGCAACTTTAGGTTTTAGAAAATGTATTTCGGGCATTGTGACTGTTTTGAGACCAGACTTTGCGGGTTTATTGTAAAACTAAATGAGGTACAAGAAATCAAAAAAAAACAGTTTCATTAAATAAAACTGACCAGCACTGCTAAGCTTCCGAAGTGTCCAATTTCACTTGCTTGTACTGTCTGTTTTGGTCTTGGAACCTGGAAATTTTCTATTCGTGATTCCGGAGAAATGGATGTGATACCGCCCATGGAGTGAAATGTTCCATGTCCATCGATTGTTCTGGTGTTGGCGTCAGCTGGGATATTTTCTTCCATTTTTAATTGCTGAACTCTCAAAATTAAGACACTCTGAATATGAAATGGACACTCTAGGTGTCGATAGCACATCTATCAAATTTTTCGACCTATATTTCCTATATAGTAGTAGTGTTCATTGTAGGTGATACGAAGGATCTTACTCTAACTAACGAAACAATAAAATTTTCCATCGCAGCTACCTTTGTTGTGTATGCAGCTAACTTTTTCTTATCTCTGAGAACAAGTTCATGAAAAAAAAGACTGAAGAGAATCAGGAAATAGCTCTGTTCCGCCAGTTTTAATGTCATCTAAGATTGGATATTCCTGCAAATTGCATGTCATGCCTATAATATCTTCTCTTATAATTTTAGCTGCGGCGATGACAATTTTAGCACGATCATCGGTTTTATCCTTTGACCACTCTTCATTTAAAAGCTTTTCGCGGTTTCCTCTAAAACTGACGATACTTTTCCCTGCTAGAAAGGTATTATATTATTTTATACTTTTCTTCAATCTCATTTTGAAATTTTTTTCAGGCCACGGTTGAACACTGTCTGGTAAAAGAGTAACCATCATTTCAATTAATTCATTAATCGCAAACTGACAATTCTCGGAATCGTTTTCAATAAAATAACAAATTTTTGCGACAGCTTCCTCTAAAGGACGGTTTACCGGTCGGCCTACATGGTCCTGAGATTTATCTTGCATGAACCTATTAAAGCAATTTACATGGTACATCGCTTCTGCTGCCGCCAAATCTATTTCATTATTTATTTTATTAAATATGTCTGAACCCAACTTATCATTTCTTTCACTGCACTTTGTTTTTAAATTCTATAGTGCAGACTTGCCGAAACTCGACATTTCTTTTATATTTCTTAATGGCTTGTATGTTAACGTATTCATCGCATAAAAACAATGCTTTTTAAAATCAAAGCCTTTACTTGTCGATCTTAAAAGTACTTTATATGTGCTTACAGCGTTAGTTTTCACTTTTAACAAATTTGTAGGATGCGTGTATTCCTTTGTACACTGTTTGTGTACAAAAACACCGTACGGGCACGAAGTTGTTAAATTTTGCCATTATTATCGTTACGTTGCTTACTAGCACTAATTATTGTTTCAAGTCCTTTCTTAGTAACTGTTACGATATCTTGGTTTCCGCTTTTATTGCAAATCACACAAAAGATTTATCATCCATACTTTTAAATAGTCCATCAACAGATTAGACATATATTAGGACATTTACCCGTCGCAACGAGAAACACAATAATTCTTTCTAACGAAAACAACCTGTATTATCGTTCGCGTGAAAAATAAGACTAACTAATATGTCGAAAATACCGCCAACTGAACTGACACCGCGTTGCGACTTCTGGTGGTGGTTATCTAAATCTAGAATACCATAAGTTTTATTCATGGCTATGGCGCCATTATTTAACTAATAGTGCACTCAGAAAATAAAAATACTTTTTAATAATAACCGTGAAAATCTTCATTTTCTGTTAAAAAAAATTAAATTTATTGGTACATTTAAAAACAATAGAAACAAGGCTGTTAAAGCTATGTTACTCAATGTTTTTTTCATTTAAAGAAAATAATATCTCTTGAAACTTATAGTTTTTGAGATACATGTAGTAACAAAATCAAAATGGCGATCACTTTTTGCAACTTGCCATTGTCAGAATCCACGAGACTTTTAGTAGGTCATTTAGAGCCATATTCTACATACATTTCCACTGATAAACGTTTGTATATAATTGTTTCAGAACTTACCCTAAATTCCTAAAATTTGACTACACTACTGATCAAAGTCACCTGACAGTTGGGGTGTCTTTCATCACGAGCTATAAATTGCATATGTTTGTATTAGACCTCAAGACATGTAACCAAAATCGGTCAACACGTTTTCATACAACGTATATCGAGGTGATTTGACCGGTCCGTTCATTTAGCCTCCCTTCAACTCCGACATGGAAAGTATTTTATTGTGTCAGTTGTGTCGCAATTTTTTGTTTAATAATTGTGGACCTGAACAGGCTAAATTTGGCTTATCGTGCTAAAGCACTCAGTAACATAGGACGATGGATAGAGGGACATTGAATTGCTCAGAGATGCCTATGAACAGCTGCCTTAAATTTTTTCATATCATAGGTGACAGGAAAACAGGAACTAGGAAATCATTCCAGAGTTTAGAAGCCGTGTAGAAGAATGTGAATTGCGCCTGTCTGGTACGACTAGTGGAGATATGTACTACATACTGATGTGAATGAGCGAACCAGTATTCCTAGCAAAGGTAGTCCGAGATGGTATCAAAGAATATAATTCAGCAGCGCAATATCCGTTGTAATACCGATAATACAAAGAAAGAACTGAAACGATTCTCCTATGCTAAAGGGACTGAAGTTAAGGACGGTTCATTTCTAAGCTTAATCGCTTTCTTTTGAATACGATCAACGCATAGGTGAGAATTATATTATAGATGAGGTGAATTCTGGCCTTATACAGCAGAAAAAGTTGTCGGAGGTAAAGAACTGTTTAGATCTGTACAAAAAGCAGCTGTTTTGGTAGCTGACATAAGATGGTCAACCCACGATAAATTTGAAGATACAGTCATTCCCAACAGAGTAATAGAGTCTGAAAACTTAACATCTGAGCCATTCATACTTACAACAGGAAATGATCGATCTTTTTGGCGGACACAAGTTTTAGCATTAAATTTAGATCATTGCTTCTCCATTCGAGAATACACTGAATGTCTTTGTTGATTGAATTTGCCATTATAATGTCTTGAAACGTAGAAGGTAGATTACCGCTATGAGTAGATTGAGATAAACTACAAGGAAGAGTGTTGTCGCCAATAAATCAATAGGTCGGATTAGTTGTTGAAGAAATAAGGTCATTTATGTATAGCAGGAAATGTGTAGGCGTTATAACTGATCCCTGTGGCACTCTCGCGTTAATTCTGACTTTTTGAAAAACAACCGTCAACTACGACACGTATTCGTCTTTGATCAAGGAAACTAGAAACCCAGTTGACGAGCGTATTCAACCCAAACGAGGTGCGCTTGCAAGTAAACACATGCCAAACGTGGTGAAATGCCTAAACCCATATTGGTGATCACTAAGGATTTTGTTAGTTTCCGGGCAGTTACAGATTGATGGCTTTTCCATGATTTTAGATAAAATGGAAGTGATACCAATTGATCGGTAGTTCGAGGATCGGTCTTATCGCCTTTTTTGGAATAGGTTGAACATTTGCTAACTTCCATGATGAAGTAAATTCATTGTGCTCAATTGTGGTTTAATACACACCTGTTGTCACTTTTGATATCGGCGATATTTTGAAAAACCACGGAGGGCCAAAAGAACGCTTAGCTTCTCCAAAATTTGAACCTTTACTAAAATGCGGTATACCGTTTTGTAGCATTTGAATCGTGCTTTGGTGTACACCATATGTGTCTTTCTTCTTCCGGAGATGTTTTGAAAAAAGCGGAGGGTTGAAAGAAAGCTTAGCTCTTCAAAATTTGAACCTTTCCTAAAATTCGGTATACCATTTTGTAGTATTTCAATTGTGGTTTAGCGCACAGAATTTGTGCCTTTTGGTTTGGGAGAAATTTTGAAAAATTTCGAAGAGGCCAAAAGAGCGCTTACCTCAAGGTTTTAATTGTTAAAATGCTGTTTACCATTTTGTAATATTTCAATTGTGTAATTGTCCTTTAGTACAACACCATTTGTACTTTTGGTTTCAGAGATAATTTGACAAACCGTGAAGGCTAGAAAAACGCTTAGCTGCTCAAAAATTTTAACTGTTCTTAAAACGTGCTGTACCGTTTTGTAATATTTGAATTACGTTCAATTATGCTTGAATACACACCATTTGTGCCTTTTTAATTCCGGTGATATTTTAATAAATGACGGAGTTTTAAATATTCATAGAATGAAGTGCGCATTTCGTGGTGGCAAACGTACCTGGTAAAGTATTTGGAAGAATACTGATTGATGCAGTGCGAGAACTACACCAACTAAGATTTGGGATGTACAGGTTGGCTTCATATCAGGAGAGGATGTGTTGATCAGATGGTTGCTCTCCAGCAGGTGATCGAAAAGTGTAAAGTAGAAGCTGTACTGTGCGTTTGTATATCTGGAAAAATCATACGGCAGAGTGAATAGGGAGAAGCTGTGAGAATATTAAATGAATATGGTGTAAATAAAGCTCTAATAAACGAAATAAGGGCAGTATATAACGGTAGCCAGGCATGTGTCAGGGTGAGAGGAGGTGTGAATGAATACTTTAATATTGAGAATTACGACAAGGCGGTATGATGTTACCGTGGTTGTTCAATGTATACATAGATAAATGTCTTGGGCAAGCATGCACCAATACAAATGGTGTAATGGTGGGTGAGGTAAATGTACGAGTTCTGGTGTATACAGATGACACAGTCTCATTAAGTGACAGTGCGGATGAGCTACAAACTGCTCTGAGGAAGTTTGATACAGTCTGTGAGAGCATGGGCCTACATGTTAACGTGAACAAAACCAAGATTATGGTGTTCAATCAGTATTTACTCTGCAAGATGAAATTGTGGTACAAGTGGACTAGTTGGTATATCTGGGTACAATGTTTACTGCAGATGGTACAATGGAGGCGAGATTGGACGAAAGGCCAATGCTGGAAGGAAAGTGATTGGAAGTGTGAACGATAATGAGAAACGAAAGCATGAGACTAGCTGCGAAACGAGCAATCTATAATGGCGTGTTTGTCCCGTCAGTATTGTATGGAAGTGAGGCATAGATATGTCAAGAAAAGGACGAAGAGAAAATAAATGCCATGGGTATGAGATTCCTGAGAAGCTCGTGTGGTAAAACTTTTTCTTTCTGCTCTTCCACTCAAACGGTACTATTACTATGGGATTTACATACGGTGATTGCGACCTTTCAATCATTTTATCCGCTAATATTCTCTCAATTTTCTTTCTACTGCTTCCTCTGCGCAAACGGTAACGGATAGTTTTGTTGCAAAAACGGAACCTCATTTTTGATTTTAGTTCACAAATAAAACTGTTTACTAATCCTGGTTTTTCATAAATTATTTCTTCATTTTCCTTCATTAATTCGTCAATCATTTCCTTTTCTTCGATAGTTTCTCTTCAATATTGCACACTTCAATGTTCCGAAATCCCAGTCGTTTGTTCTTCTTCTATGAGCTTGGTTTGATTTTCAGAAAATGTTTCTTCAATTCGATCTACTAATCCTTCGGCCACTTCTTTGTTCTTACTTTTCCTCATATTGTTCATCGCCTTTATTCATTTGTTCTATTGGTGTAGTTTTTCGAGACTTCCTCCAGCCTTCCTACGACTATTGGACAACATTCCAATTCTTCTTCTTCCTCTTCTTCTTCTTCTGTTTCTCGATCTTGCTCATCGTCTTTTTCATTTGCGCTATATGTGGATTTTTATAAAATTGTCTAATAAAACTAATTAAATTTTGTTGCTCCTTCGTACGTATAGTACATGAGACCAGCAGCTTCTCGCCTCGACAGATTTAGTTTTCTGGTGGTTGGGAGGCTCTTGGGCCTTCCTCTTCATCATTGATTCTGTCGTACCTATGCAGCTTTCCTGATATCTTCGATATTCATACATTCTTCGACTCTGTCCTCTAGGTGGTCCAAAATTACCTCTACCTCTCCTGTGATACGTTGTATTAACGTTCCTTCTTTATGGCCATCTGTTTCTTTGCTGATTGTTGCTTCATTGGCATCTCTTTCCCTTTGGGGCGGATTCCACGCTGTCCTTTCATTGGTGTTTGCCGCTTGTATTCGCCTAATGCATTTATTAGCTGATCAATTGTTCTTGCGCCTCAGCTAATTGATGTGTTTTCCATTTGACTCGGAAAATATCTGGTTAGTGCCTTCACCATTTGCTTTTCTTTTATTGGTGGTTGCAGGTGCATCGTCTTGTTCACCCAGAACCATACGTGATCTACATATTTTCCATCGCGTTGATTATACTATATTATATGTACAATCTTGATCGTATTTCGCTTTGGACATCTTCAGACCAAAATTGTTCCAAAAATCTTCTTTCATTTCTTCTAGGTTGGACCACCTTTCCTGATGTAATTCAGCCCATAACTTTGCATTTCCTTCCAATAATTCTATCATATTATCAATCTTCCTTTGATCTACCATGTCGAAATTCTCCAAATATGCTTCAACAGTCCTCATAAAATTCACTGGAGTATGGTCCTTAAGTTTCCGTCGAACTTTCTTGGTTTTGTGTCGGTTGACCTTCATTTTATAAATTATTGTAGTCGTTCCTGAGTTTGCTGCTAACTTTTCTCCTTGAATTTTTCTTATTCGTCGCATTTTCTTCCAACAATAGTAGCTTCTTCATTTTAGTAATTTTTTGTTCGCATTCTAATACTTCTTCATTTCTTCTATTTTACATCCTATCTCGCCTATTGTGCGGCCTATTTGAGCTCTAGCATACTCATTTCTTTCTTCAATTTGTGTCGTTTTCATATTCTATATGTAAAGTTGCTGATCTGTGTCGTCTTTCTGTTTCTTGATTTCTTCCTTACACTTGATCATTATTTCCTTATTGCTTTATCTTAAATTTTCTTCCATCCGTTCTACCTGACGGGCCATTTCTTCTTTGAAAATTACTTTTAATTCTTCTTGACTAGCCTTTAATTCTTCTCGATTTGCTTCTATTTTCTCCGATAATTTCCTACCTGACTTTTAAAACCTGGCCTTAATTCCATAAAACCATAAAAATAAACCTACCTTTGTAATCTCCTATATAAAATAAAATAAAAATTCAAATACGCCACTGGTAATTAATAATTTCTAAAAATTTTAGGAATATAAAACGTAAATCAATTAAAAAATTTTTTCAAATTCCTAATCTTTGATACGCCACTGGTAATTAATTAAATTTTTTGATTATTATAACAATTTATTGATCAATCGATCGTTAATTTCGGAGAGCATGAAATTCTTTCAGGGTGTTAATACGGTCTTGCTGTTGGATGTCAGTTTATAATGGACGTCACATTTGGGCACCACTTGGTAATTGTTCTCTTTGTTCATCCTTCTATTGGGGGCTATTTTGTGATGGTTCGCACGGTAGGGATTGCTTTGTGACGGGCGTATTACCTGTGATTATTACCTTGCTTGCATACACCTAGTTACAAAGAATAACATTTGAGTTCTTTTCAATCCTTTATAATTTCCCAAATCATTGAGTAAAAATTTTATATTGTTTTTATGAGAGTGTGAAATGATTTTACGTTTACTAAATGATTTTAATTTATAAAGATAACATTCGTTAACTAAACTTTACTTCTATTGTTATCACATTTCTGTTCGTGTAAATGAACTTGAATAATTACTCAACAAATTCATTTTTCTTTTATCAGGACGCTACAGCTAGCTTAATATGTTATCACTCATCAAAACTATTCTCAATCTGATGTTATTAAATACCTGTACTTTGCAATTAATTGAACTTGCTTTCTTCAGTATTTACACATGCATTGTTTGTATAAGCTTTTAAGATTTGCAACAGTCAATAATAAAATGAATCAAAAGTGATAATATTTAATTAAGTCAAATTCTATATGCAGACTGTTTTTTGTTTACAGCATTATATCAAAATGATTCATATTCTATGTTAGTATTTTCTTAATATTAACATGCAAAAACAATCTTTTACAAATGATCAACGAAATATATTTTCGTTCAGCATCTAAATAAAATTTAAAAATAAATAAAACCCACCAATTTTCGTTTATTTGTACTATCAAATGGTTCTTACTCGTTATCACTTCATTCGAGCTGGTGACACAACTCAGCGTTTCTTTGACCGTTGAAGGGCCTCACATAGGTTATAGACTGCTGACGACTTGCTCTCTTTGTTCTTTTCAATGTCTTCTTTGGATCTCTGTTGGGGATGAATACAATTCTAATTTTCTTTCATCAGTTAATGATTTTACTAAATAATTGCTAAATATATTTACACTATACAGTTTTACCTAATTGTTCAGTGTTAATTACAAACAACGTACGCAACAAACTGCAAGCGAGCTATGAAAACCATGCTTTTCATTATCAATATTTTTAGTTATTATACCTTATATATCGATCTATTAATTGGGTCGAATGTCTTATTGTACATTTATCACTCGCTATCAAAACATCAACGTGGAACACTTTTAATACGCACTTAAAACGCTATAGTAAATTATTACGCAATCTTGATAACATTTACACTTATAATTCTTTTTAGCTTTTCTTTCTCACTAATAAGGAAAATAACACTTATATTCTCTTAATACAATATTAACTGAATTCTCGTTATAATTTTAATTGCAGCATAAATCAAGCTGCAGTAATCGCTTTTAAACCAACTCTGATCGCTTACTTGAGGCGACTATTCTTGATCGCTTACTTAGCGCAACTGACTAACAAATACACCTCACTATAACAGCGTCTCCACTCGCTCCCTTTGCAAAACAGTCATACCCGCAGATTACCGCGTATATTTAAAAGCTCTCCAATTTACTATGCAAATACTCATCGAAACAAGCTCAAACTGTTTGTCTTAATACTAATTATGTTCAAATACAGGTAACCAATAACCATAAATGTCATATAACAGCGCGAAATTCGAATGTCTAATGCCTCCATTATAAAATACATGCGGTCAGAGGTAAGGCCGGGCCTGGTAGACCGAGCAAAACTTGGCAGAATGTAGTAGAATGTATAATAAAAGAAAGAAAGATAAGGACTTCGAAAAATAAACGGACATGTCAGAGACAATGTATGAATCTTGCGGAAGCTAGGAGGTATGCCGAGATAGGAAAGCATAGAGAAAGATTGTAAATAAAAATAAATAGGACAACTTATGTTAGAATAGTAATTTAGGTGCAAGGGCATAACTAGGAGGTTATGCCACAATCGATTGTTATGCCCGTGGTGCATACATTGTATTCTATTTTAATTTCTAAAATTTCCACACAAAATATTTAGTATTTCCGGCAAGTTTGTGACAGTTGTGCTGTAGATAGTTCGTTATATTGATGTTATTAGGGATACCGTGTACTTTGAATTTCTATACAGGGCTTTTCACGATAAGCTTTAATTAGACGTTTCTGGCAAACCAGACAACGAATCAACCAGAAAATTTGACAGTATGCATAAATTAATACGATCTACACGCCTAAAATATTTTAGATGATGCGGTGTTGCCGATTCTACTATAAAGTAGCGACTACTTTGATTTATCAAATGGAATACCCTGTATATAATATCATATTATGTAGTATTTCCCTATACCTATCTATTACCGTTTAAGAGATATAAATTAATTTCGATTTTTTACAATACTTGTACTTTTATAAACACTGATAATCTTGAAGTCTCTGGTACTAAGATGATCAAATTCGAAATGGAGTGGAGTGATACCATGAGGATCTTCACTTCGAGTCATATTTTTATTTGCCTCATACAGGGTCTTTAAAAATGCAGATACTTTGTTCACATGAAAAAGGAGTGGAAGTCAATTTTTCAAATAGAACACTCTGTATATTTACACATTTTGAACTCTACATCCAATTTTAGATTGACTTTAATCAGATAATGCTATTTCGATTTCGAACCGTTTTCGAGATAAACTGTTTCAAACAGAAACTGACGTGGTTTCCTTGTATTCATCACTTGTTTTTGAAATTTAACAGACTCCGTTCGATGTTCCTTCATCAGTCACAGATAATACAATGAATAAATAATTATTAAAATACTCTTCAACCATCAAATGAAACTTCTCTTCAAACAATAGTTTTATTAACGCTGACACACCAACTGAAAATAATTTCATGAATTAGTAAGTTAATTCAATTATCAGTGTATTTCAGAATATGTTCGAACACATCTCCACCTCTACTTAAACAAACATGTAATCTCTTCAAAAGATTTTCATGTGTAGCGCTTCTGATTAAGTCTGGAGTTAACCTATTGAAAGCAGTTCTAACTCTCGATTTCATATTTTCCATATCAAAACCCCACACTAAATAATCTATTGGATTGCCATCTGGTGTTCTAGGGGCCAACGAAAAGGTCCATTATTACCAATCCACCTATCTTCGAAGATTTCAGTTAAAGCTTCGCCTACTGAACGAGAATTATGGGGTGGAGCACCATCCATTTGGTGCCATACACGTTCTCTTCCTGGCCTATTAGTTAAAATCATTTGAATTCCATTTCTCAGTAAATCTTCATATTTTGTTGCATTCAAATTATAATCATAAAACTCGATATAAAAATTGGCCTATTCTTTATGGCACAAAATACATTAAATTGCTATCTTTCTTGAAAACCCTTTGGCGAACGACATGAGGATTTTCTGGCGCCCAATAATGACTGTTGTGTCTGTTGAAAATTTCATTCTGTGTAAACTTGGCCTCATCTGTCCATATGATATTGTCAAGGAAATGTTCATCCTCTTGAGTCTTGACAAGTAACCATTTGAATTGTATCCATCGAAAATCACTACAAGTCCTGGCCATAAACATGTTTGCATAATTAATATATTGATCCAAATTTGATGAAATGTAAGGGTTTGCCATAAAACTTTTTAGGAGAAAACCCCATCAACTGAATATATTAATTTTGCTCAGTGATCAAGTGGGTTAGCTAAAGCGTCAAATTCTTTAAAGAGAAGGCTTTTTGTTCCTTTTCTCAAAACACCATCCTTAAACAGAGACAACGGATATGGACACATTAACATAATTGTTATTAATTTTAATATTAATGCTCATTTGTGCAAAATTTTTGAATCGATCTGTTCGCTTACACTTAATATCTGTGAATAATTTGCCTATATTTTTTGTAGCTTTTTTAATCTCATCCGCTAAATCGCAGTTTATATCGGGTTTAGCGATTCGTCCAGAAAAAACTGGCGTGAACTCCTTGCACTTAAAAGGGTTGTATGCTGCCTTTTTTAAAGACCCTGTATGAGGCAAATAAAAATATGACTGGAAGTGAAGATCCTCATGGTATCACTCCACTCCATTTCGAATTTGATCGTCTTAGTACCAAAGAGTTCAAGATTATCAGCGTTTATAAAAGTACATGTTTTGTAAAAAAAATCGAAATTAATTTTTATTCTCTTAAACGGTAATAGATAGATATAGGGAAATAGTACATGAAGTTGTTGACAAAGTAATAGGAAATCATAACATTATATTATATATAGGGTGTTCCATTTGAAAAATCAAAGTAGTCGCTACTTTATAGTAGAAGCGGCAACGCCGCATCATCTAAAATATTTTAGGCGTGTAGATCATATTAATTTATGCATACTGTCAAATTTTCCGGTTGATCCGTTGTCTGGTTTGCCAGAAACGTCTAACTAACGCTCATCGTGAAAAGCCCTGTATAGTAATGTATGATTTTCATTATCGTTTTTGTGCAATCGTTGCTTAGCAATTTTTGATCAATCAGTGCCATAAAGGCCAATTTATGCCTGCATTTGATTACTTATAAACAAGATTATAGTTCTAAAAGTATTGGCTCTCTGTCATAATTGACATAATGCATAGAAAACGTAACAAAATAATAAATACCATATTTACAATAATAGCGGAAGTTCGTAAGGATCGTAATAATCTCCCCCACTTATTGCTTTCTTTTACAGGGTCCGCCTTTGGGAGATGATCCTATGAGTATCTGCTAAACCAAACTTACTATAATTTTGCAAATTTGGTGACAGGGTAATGATGTTAGAGCTAACTCATCTAAAATATAATTTTAAGATAAGTTTGTTAAATAAACTAGATACGAAATTTCAGTCGTTTAAAAAAAAAAAACATTTTTCTAAAAAAATTGACAGATGCGGTCTTAGTAATAACTCGTTAATTGTTCTGTTCCTGTCAAACAATTTGAATAAAACTTTGAGGTGTTGTAGACAAAGGTTTATTGCAACAGTCTGCAAAAAATGTCATTTGTATTTTTCATAAAAATAAAATTATGAATGTCTAAACTTGACTATCAAAAAATACAAGTTACTCAAAAAAATCAAATGGAAACCCCTATTTTTTATTACTCAGATCGATTTAACGTCAAAAATTAAGGTAATGTTGTTTAAAACTTTATTTGTCTAATCGTAACAGTTTCATACTTATTATCAAAAAAGTCCCAATTTTAAAATTTGTGATAAAAATGAGCTGCATACTTAAATCTAGTATTCCTCGTTCGTGGTCACCATGGAAACCAAATAATTGAGAATTGAAATAAAGAAAAATATTTGAAAACGTTACTGCAAAAAATTATAAAAATTGATAATTTTGTGATTCAAAAGTCATTTTTGCCAAATAGAAATTTTCTAAGTAATTTTTTTCAAATTCGATATACAACATAAGTGTAAAAATTTAATACTTTATGAGTAAATCGAAAAAAAACTACTTTTTACTGCGGAGGTAATACATACTTATCAGCGCATCATTACACGATAAAGATGCTTATTTATTTTGTTTTTCTTTTGTAGTCAATAATTTAATAAAATTGTTGACAGTTTGTGTTTTTCTTGATGCAATGACTCGTCTTGAATATTCTAATACAGATTATTTGAATTTAATTTTAATTCACGGAGAATGTCATAGAGTTGTAAAACGAATAGTAAAAACATTTATCGAACGCTATCCTGAGCGCCCCCGACCATCAGCAGATACAATAAGTGTGGTTCAAAATTTGGAACAGTTTGGCACATTTAAACACTCGCGCCTCGCAAAAAACTGCTATTGATAACGAACAGAATGAAGTTATAACTTTAGGATATTTCGTGCCTATCCTTGTAATTCCATAAACGACGCGAAAACAGATATTGGCTTAACACCAACAACTATAAGAAGAATTCTTAAGAAACATAAGTTTAGACCATACTGTTTATAATTAGTTCAACATTTGAATGAAGCGGATTTCTTGAAACGTATCGAATTTTGTGAAACAATTTTGCTCAAAATACAAGAAATTCCTAATTTTTTGACTAATATCATATGGACGGACAAATCTAAATTTACGAAAAATGGCATATTTAATCGCCGAAACTCGCATTACTGGAATAACGAAAACAGCAATCCAATTCGCGAATGCCATTTGCAGGAAATTTGGAATTTTAACGTACTTTGTGTTATTCGGAATAACGAAATCTTTGACGTGTATTTTTACAACGAAAATTTGAGAGGTTTAAAATAGTTGATTGTTGCGATTTATGATTACAAATTTAATTTCTAGGAGAAAATTATCTTGAGATATTAAACACTGGAATTCAACCCCGATTAAATCTAGAAAGGGAAAATTTATGGTACCAACAAGACGGTGCGCCCCCTCACAACACCAACGCTGTTTCCATGAAACTTTATGAAATTTTTGAAGATCGTTGGTTTGCCAATAATGGTCCCTTTCCATGGCCACCTAGGTCACCTGATCTTACGCCAATGGATTTTTATCTTTGGGGTCGAATTAAAAACATTGTTTATGCTACACCACTAACGACTAAAGATGATTGCATTGCAAGAGTGCAAAATGCCTTCAATTCTCTTTCTCCACAAGAAATTCAAAGGGCTACAAATGAAGCCGTTATAAGACGGGTTCAACAATGTCTTGCGTCTAACGGGCAACCTTTTGAACATTTATTGTAAATTAATTTACATTTGATCACGAGCAAGAAATACTAAATAAGCGACTTTATCGTGTAAGAATGCACTGGTAAGTATGTAGTTACTACCTCCGCAGTAAAAAGTAGTTTTTCGATTTACTCATAAAGTATTAAATTTTTACACTTATGTTGTATATCGAATTTGAAAAAATGACTTAGAAAATTATCGGCAAAAATGACTTTTGAATCACAAAATTATCAATTTTTATAATTTTTTGCAGTAACTTATTCAAATATTTTTTCTTTATTTCAATTCTCAATTATTTGGTTTCCATGGTGACCACGAACGAGGAATACTAGATTTAAGTATGCAGCTCATTTTTATCACAAATTTTAAAATTGGGACTTTTTTGATAATAAGTATGAAACTGTTACGTTTAGGCAAATAAATTTTTAAAAAACTTACCTTAATTTTTGACGTTAAATCGACCTGAGTAATAAAAAATAGGGGTTTTCATTAGATTTTTTTGAGTAACTTGCATTTCTTGATAGTCAAGTTTAGACATTCACAATTTTACTTTTATTAAAAATACAAATGTCATTTTTTGCAGACTGTTGCAATAAATCTTTGCCTACAACACCTCAAAGTTTTATTCAAATTGTTTGACAGGAACAGAACAATTACTAAGACCGCATCTGTCAATTTTTTTAGAAAAATGTTTTTTTTTTTACAACGACTGAAATTTCGTATCTAGTTTATTTATCCAACTTACTTTAAAATTCGACATAGAATCCAAAAATGTATTAATATACGGGGTGTTCCATTTAAAATAAGCAACTAAGTACCGACTTCCGGTATAACCGGAAGTGGTACGAACGTGAACATATTTTAGATGAGTTAGCCCTAACATCATTACCCTGTCACCAAATTTTCAAATTATAGTAAGTTTGGTTTAGCAGATACTCATAGGATTAGCTCCCAAAGGCGGACCCTGTATACATATGAAACAGAACACTATGTAAATTGGTTTAAACTTTCAAACACTTTTCTTTACATTTCTCGACGTTTTGTGACATAAATAATACGAAAAAGACATTTTTAGAAAAGAAAATCTCGTATCTGATTGTGTGTCTGTGTGTGAGTGTGCGCGATCTTTTGAAACATTAAAGCTATCGACAAAAAACAATGTTTTTAGAAAAAAATTTCGTGTCCGTCTGTGTGTATATTTGTGTGTGTGTGCGTGATATCTTTTGAACCATTAAAGCTATCGATATAAAATTAGATACAAAAATTCTTTGCCATAAAATCTAGGTCAAGCTCGTTAATAAGCAAAATATCCAACCAGCGGCGAGGCATTTTTAGGGGATTAGAAAATTAAGAAAATACATTGCTTCAAATTTAAAAAAATTACATAATTTAAAAAACAAACTAATACTTTTTTGTATAATTTCAAAATAAAAAAATATATAATAACCAGTGGCGCGCCGTTGTGCATTTTTTAATTTATCACGTGATTTTTTTGAAAGTCGGGTATTGGGGGTTTTTGAGATCGCTAAGTATAAATCATTTGTCAAAATGAAAAAATTCGAAATGGCGGATCAAGAATGGAGGATTATGGTGCTTCCGATATGATTAAAATTCAGGTATGGTGGGCTAATGATCAATTTTGCGAGTTTGTTAATTTGCAAAACATTATCTAAATAAAAAAAATGTTAAAAACTGCCAGTGGCGCACAGTTTGTAGGGTGCAAACTGTTTTTTAGAAAGTCGGGTATTGGGGGTTTTTAAGATCGCTAAGAATAAATCATTTGTCAGAATTAAAAATGGGGAATTAGCGTGTTTAATAACCCATATGACTCAAATTCAGGTATTGTGGGCTTTGAAGTTATCTATTTACATATATGAGAAAGCATTATGGCAGATAATTTGGCAGCGGTTTTTTTAAAAGTCTTAAATTTGGAAATCCCCAAGGTATACAGAAGGTCTTCTGGTCCGTTCCCTTCTTAAGGCGGATCAGTCGGAATGACCTCTGCATCTCTCAACTGATCCTGAGGAGGTACATTAACTTCTGGTTGCGTTTACTGATCTTCCGAAAGTTCTTGTTCCTTGGGTTGTCCGGGCACACTTGGGATATTGAATGTTATTGAAAAGATGTCTCAGATGCGTTCTTCTTCTCTGGGCGTAGGTACCACAGTCGCACGTAGCTGGTTTACGTGGCTCTTCAAGATACGACCAGAATCTAATTTCACAAGATACTGTAATGAACCAAGACGTAGAATAATAATACCAAAATGCTATATTACCGTACTGTTTTGAAACAATTTTGCCTGAATCCTCTCCCCCACTTTAAATATTCTTCTGTGTTTGAGCTTCTGCGACAGGTTTTAGAAAAATTACATCTAATTGTATTTCTAATTTTCTCTTGAGATAGAGTCCTGCAGGTGATAAGTTACGTCCAAGAGGAGTGGCTCTGTAACAAAATAGAATTTGTTACGCTCTTTCTGCGAGAGTACCATCTCTGTTAGCTTCCATCCGATGTTTAACTGTTGGAACATTGGTGGCAGGTTGTCCTGGAGCTATGAATTTTTGTCCATTTCGGTGACAGTATGTTTTGCACTCGTTACTGGTAAAAACTGTAGCATTATCTGAGACTAGTGGACTTGGAAATCCGGTTGAAGAGAAAATATCATCTATCATTTTTATTATATCGCGTCTCTGGAAATACGTATTTCTACCCAATTAGATTTGGCATGTAAGCAAATTAGAAAATGATGATTTTCGAACGGTCCAGCATAATGCATGTGAATACGCTCCCACTTAGCGGACGGTTCATCCCATGATGGACAGTGGCTTTCACAGGGTTTTTCTGGAGTTTTGCACACATTTCAGAGCTTTGTATACCATCCCAATAGATGTAGTGCATGGCTAACTACTTTATACAGGTGGTACTAGTGTGTGTGGCATGTAATTCATTTACAACGGTCGATTTAGGTTTCACAGGAATGACAACAGCATCTTTTCGAAATAGTAAACTATCGGCGATTGTAAATGGAGAGTCTTCGGAACGTAGTCTATTCACCATTTCTTGTAGTACATTATCGTCGGAGGTTTCTTTTGCAATTATCTCTGCAGTGATTGAACAACTTGAAATTGTTGCGATGTTGAGTAAAGTTGATGAATGTCTTCATTAATAATATTAATATATTAATAATCTGAAATTTCAAAATCTTAGTAACGTATGAATACTGTGAGCTGAGCGGTACCTGTGGCGTCGGTACTCTCAACAAGAGCGACCGAAAAATATTGGTACTTTGTGTAATCATTTTTCATGAAATCTTTCACTTCTGCAGAAAGTTCATCAACCCTATGTGTGACTATTTGTACCAAAAGGCTTATGTTGGAAGATAAGTTTGCTTTCACATTTCACACGATATCTACCATAGCAGTAAGACATTTTTTAACGAACTCTCTACCGATGAAAGGTTTCATATTTTCTGCAACAAATTTGGACACTTCATAGCTAGACGCAGTAGATATTTTTTTCGGACTTTTCTCTTTGTTTTATAAACAACGAACCTTGTTTTTATAAACATGATTTGAATTTTTACCTTCCAACCTACATATACATATCTAGCTATAGAAGGTTATGCAATCGACTTTTTTTCAGTATAGCCAACTCGACTTATTAGCTCATTTTAACACTTTCACCAAGATCGGTCATGTGTGGTGTGTGTGTGTGTGTGTGTGTGTGTGTGTGTGTGTGTGTGTGTGTGTGTGTGTGTGTGTGTGTGTGTGTGTGTGTGTGTGTGTGTGATGTGGTGTGTGTGTGTGTGTGTTGTGGTGTGGTGTGTGTGTGGTGTGTGTGTGTGGTGTGGTTGGGTGTGTGTTGTGAGTGTGGTTGTGTGGTGTGTGATGTGGTGTGGTGGTGATGTGTGTGTGTGAGTGTGTGGTTGTGTGTGTGTGTGTGTGTGTGTGTGAGTGTGTGTGGTGTGTGTGGGTGTGTGGTGTGTGTGAGTGTGGTGTGGTGTGAGTGTGATGTGTTGTGAGTGTGAGTGTGTGAGTGTGTGAGTGTGTGTGTGTGTGTGAGGTGATGTGTGAGTGTGTGTGTGTGTGTGTGTGTGTGGTGTGTAGTGTGAGTGTGTGTGTGGATGTGTGAGTGTGAGTGTGTGATGGTGTGTGTTGGTGTGAGTGGTGAGTGATGTGTGTGTGGTGTGTGTGTGTGTGTGTGTGTGTGAGTGTGTGTGTGTGTGTGTGTGGTGTGTGTGTGTGTGTGTGTGTGTGAGGTGTGTGAGTGTGTATGTGTGTGTGTGTGTGTGTGAGTGTGGGTGTGGAGGTGTGGTGTGAGTGTGTGTGTGATGTGTGAGTGTGTGTGTGAGTGTGATTGTGTGTGATGTGTAGTTGTGTGGTGTGTGATGTGTGTGGTGTGTGTGTGTGTGTGTGTGTGTGGTGTGTGTGTGTGTGTGTGTGTGTGTGTGTGTGTGTGTGTGTGTGTGTGAGTTGGTGTGTGTGGTGTGTTGTGTGTGTGTGTGTGTGTGTGTGTGTGTGTGTGTGAGTGTGTGAGTGTGGTGAGGTGTGTGTGTGTGTGTGTGTGTGAGTGTGTGAGTGTGTGTAGTGTGAGTGTGAGTGTGAGTGTGTGAGTGAGTGTGAGTGTGTGAGTGTGTGAGTGTGTGATGTGGTGGTGTGTGTGTGTGTGGTGTGTGGTGTGTGTGTGGTGTGTGTGTGTGTGTGTGTGTGTGTGTGTGTGTGTGAGTGTAGTGTGTGTGTGTGTGTGTGTGTGATGTGAGTGTGTATGTGGTGTGTGGTGTGTGTGTGGTGTGTGTGTGTGTGTGTGTGGTGTGTGTGTGTGTGTGTGTGAGTGTGTGAGTGTGTGAGTGTGTGAGTGTGTGATGTGTGTGTGAGTGTGTAGTGTAGTGTGAGTGTGTGATGTGTGTGAGTGTGTGAGTGTGTGTGTGAGTGTGAGTGAGTGTGTGTGTGTGTGATGTGTGGTGGTGTGAGTGTGTGTGTGTGTGTGTGTGTGTGTGTGTGTGTGTGTTTGTGTGTGTGTGTGAGTGTGTGTAGTGTGTTGTGTGAGTGTGTGGTGTGTGAGTGTGTGGTGTGTGTGTGAGTGTGTGATGTGTGTGTGCTGTGAGTGTGGTGTGTGTGAGTGTGTTGTGGTGTGTCGTGTGTGTGTGTGCGTTTGTGTGTGTGGTGGTGTGTGTCGTTGTGTGTCGTGTGTATGCTGTGTGTCGTGTGTGCGTGTGTGCGTGTGTGCGTGCGTGCATGTGTGCGTGCGTTAGTATCCACGATAACTCCAGAACCACAGCTTAAAAAGCAATAGACCTCGGACAGTGGGAAGTACCGCTTTGATCTTTGGACGTCCCGATTTACAAATCATCGAGGGGCGACTTCTGCGTGCAATCGTCCTCGTACCGCGCGGTAGGCCTATTGCTACAGGAGAAAGCCCGTATTAAAATTATTTTTCACGTGTGTCATTAGGGGGTTATTTCCATTGCTTTTATACGATAAATGGTATAAGAAAACCAACATTACTGCTTTCTTTAGAATGAACTATAATTTATAATACGTATATAGCGATAAAAAGTACAGTAAAATGGATTAACAAACTGAAATGTTACAAGTTAGCTTCATCGGCTAAAAAAAGGGCAATTAAAGCGATCAAAGACCCTGCTACGTATGTTTTGAATGCAGTTTTTAATTCTATTATTGTTTATTAGCAATTTATGAGTACTTTATGTGGGGTTACTTGGTAGTAAAATAAGTGCTACATCAAAAATTAAACGCTTCAATCACGTATTTGTTGAGGAATCGATAAAATTATATTATTCTATTACTATATATTATGCGCCATTTTATGGATATTTCCATATTTTAAAATATACTTTATACGTAAATTGTATGTAAAAAACCAAACGCTAGTTTTTTTCTAGAAAATTTAGTATTTATGTCAAGGACGTATACTAAATTTACATATCATTTTTATTAATTAGAAGACTAATGCTAATTTTGAATAGATGGAAATTATAAATGAATAAATTGGAGTACTTTAGTAAACAGTAACATATATCTTATCCTAGTGTTTTTGGAAACGTGTATATTCAAACCAGTGTCTTCGAGTAAAATACAATAAATTTTTAACAGCGCGTAGAGCTGGTACAAATTGTCTAAAATCAACGAAAAACGTATAAAATAAGTATTAAATTACAATCATAACTTTTTCAATACGATCCACACCAACAGCAACGCTCACCACACCGATCAGTAAGCGACTGACCGGGCTCACTTAACTTATTTAAGATTCGTTGCGAAATCAAATCGGCAAAAGGTAGAATTTAAGTGTTAGTTCAAATTTTTTTAATATCTGAATAACGATTAATTTTACAAGAAAATGTGTAGATATACTTTTTAACGAAAATTTAATTTTACATACCTTTTTTTTATAAAGTTTCTTGATATAACGCAAGGTAAGTCTAAAAATTAATTAAATATGAATGAGAATGGTTAAACTGTATTAATGATATCTTATAGAAGCGGGCGGATTTGAAATTTTTGTAAGTTAACATGCTTTTATGTCTATTAATCTCTATCTGGCGTCATTCTGACATAGATTATTGTTTTTGTTTTTACAGTGTTGCCTATTTCCGTTATGAACGTATAAAAAGAAGTTGCATAGTTATCCTGTAATAGTATATTACATAACTAGCTACGAAAGTGTTAGATATCGCACGAGCGGGAAGTTTCACACGAGGGCACCATTCTGAGTGAGAATCCCGTGAGTGCAGGACAGACACTTTCGTGCGAGCCTAATGTACAATATTTTTCCTACGACCATGAATTGAGTTATTTTAGACTTTTTTATATCAACATCATTGAATAAAATTTAATGATTGAGATGATTATTTTTTATTTCGTTTTATTAAAACTGAATGGGTTCAATTTATAAAGATATCAATTACTAGTTAATTTTTACTTTGCTTGCTAATTAATTTCGGTTTGCGTAAATGAATTTTAAGCTTTATGTTTACGAATTCTTTTCTTAATCGATTGCGACGGTGTAGCTCAAAATTAAAATGGAGAAATGATTACTGTTATCATTGACCAAAGTTATGCTCATTTCGATTTATTTATTTATCTGGATTCCTATTGAATTCACTTCTTCTTTATATATTCAATATTTGGATAAGCTTTTAATATTAATAATCTTTAGCAATAAAAGTAAATCAAACGTTATACTCATTTAATTAAATTCCAAATCTGAACGAAAATGCATCAATGTGTTGTTTACAAATATTTATAAACTCAAACCTAAATTTACAATAACCTTCTTAAAGCTAACATATAACAAATAACATCCTTATCAGAATTAAGCGATTGTTTTCGTTTAATTGTTACAGTCAAATGTAAAGTTTCGAGCAATCAAACACAACACAGGTTTATTTATTAACACAAACAAAAAGGTTCTTACTTATTTTCGTTGCAAAACTGATGATGTAATGCTTACGTTTTTTTGGCCGATGAAGGGGCCTCAGATAGGTTAGAGCCTGCTCTTCCGATGATGTTACCCTGGAACCGCTTCTCTATTGTTGTAGTTATCTTTCCTTATACCTTTGTGTAGTTGAATACGCTTCTAATTTTCTTTCATCAATTAATGATTATAGTAAATAATTGTTCGATACATTTACACTATACAGTTTTTACTTAATCGTTCAGTTTTAACTACAAATAGCCTGTGCAACAAAATGCAAGCTATTTAAAAACCGTGAATGCTTCCTTTTTACACATCAACAAATTCGAATTATTGTCCTTTATACTTCGATTTACCAACTTGGGTCGATTATACTTATTGTCTATTATATTTATTGTTCACTATTTAAACACCATTGATTACGGTTCTGAGACCTATAAAACGCGTTATTTTCACTTATTACGTCACCTTTTTATTATTTTAATAAGGAAGGTAATTTTCTACTTCTTTCCTATCACCGCTAATTAATTCTTATTTGTAACTTTAACACTTTATAGGGCAGCGTGACTATACAATGTCGCTTAGACTGCGAATTCTGATGGCTTATTTTATGCGACACAAGCCCCAATCGATGTTTTTGTCTTTATGTATGTAGAAATGATGTAAATTCTAAATATAATGAAATAATGAAATATAATGAAATATAATGAAATATAATGAAATATAATGAAATATAATGAAATACATAAATAAAAGTTTACCTCAGTAGGATTACATGCCTATTTACTTAAAAAAGAGCGACAATTTGCCTATAGTGCTTCTTACAACAACTTTGGGCAATTAGAAATAGAAAAATGATACAATAATGTTTGACTCTGGTCTCTCGCCTTGTGACTTGTGACAAAAACACACTGAGCTCATTAACACTTGGTATGAGTTGTAAGGAGGCGGGCGGCCGCTCGTCGTAGTACGTGATTTTGGTGAAACCAAGGTTGGATATTAGGGATCATGGATTAGGTGTTGCGTCCTTTCACGGATGCATCCCACAGCCCCTGCCATTCATTCAACACCAAAGCCTTGATGTGACTGCGAGCGGGCGAAAAGGAAGAAAAATCTGCGGAAGAAATACGGCTATCCAAAAGAGTGCAGGTGCCGGTCCTGCGTAGAATTCTATTGCAGTAAATTTCCTGCAGTAAAAGATGAAGCGAGGCATGTTTGGCAATTGCGCACAAGGAGTCAACGGGTACTGTTCTATTGGCCCCAAGGAGGTTTTTAGGAACAGGGACTGTAGCGAGGGCAATTTCCTGACCACTTGAGAATGTCTGATTCTGTCATACCAGATGTCTATGTCCTAGGTTAGTGTGGTAAGCACTGCATAGTTAAAAATCAACTTTAAGGACTTTTCGGGCAGATTCCATTTGAGGCGCGAGTATTTGTATAGTAGATGTAGTTCGACTATGGTGAGCAATGCTTGACGAACGATAGCTTGTCATATATGTACAGTCCGAAATACTTAAACTCGAAAACTCTTCGGACTGACCGATTGTATAAATGCATAGTTGGATTTTGGGCTACTTTGCGACCAGAAAACGATATATTTTGCCTTGTTTACTGAGACTAACAATTTATTGCTGCCAGCCCAGGTCGTCAGTCGGATGAGGCACAAGCTCTAATCTCGTTATTGAATACTCCAGCAATTTCTACGAAGTTTGCCGACATGTACCTGAGGGTATTCGTTTTAATATTTATGATTAGTTGAGAAACACAGTCGGTGTTCTTACGTGCGGGGATAAAACCATACTGGTTAGGATGGAAAAGACGTTCAGGAGGGATTTCATTGTACAGCCTTTGGAGAAGCACTCTTTCGAATAACTTTCCAAATTCGGATAATAACGTTAGCACTTATAGCACCGGAGTATACGTATATGGTCTTGTATACGACAGGCGTGCTACCCGACGTATACCCGTCGTCCTGTCAAAAGAAACTTTCGCACGACTGTGTCGCACTCCAGGATCAATTACATGTCCTATGATCTCGTGGTACAAACCGGCACATTAATTTCAAGAATTTCGTGTCGCTTTTACGGTGGTTTCATGAGCAGAATCGAAATTCTGGGAAAAGATGGCCTCCTTAACCTGCTCCGGGGAGTGGTCAGCAGATACTTCTATAATGGATATTCTAGGTAAAGCTTTATCCTGGGATTTAGCAGTGAGGCCGGCTTTTTCAAGAAGGTCCTGGGGAATTTTGGAGAGATCGCTCTTCTCCGATTCAATCTTGACGACGACGTTCTTGCCGATTTTAGTCATCATGTCCACGCTGAGGTCAAGCCTCCTCGGATCAAGGACCTTCATTAGGGCGTCTTTGGTTTCGTCTGCGGTCTTTATGTTGTCGGTCTTAGGTACCACTACGATGGTGGACCGTGGGACATGGCCTACAGATTTCCCGAATGGGATTTTGACACGGTCAGGGGCTATACGAAGTACAGCGGAGTAACTAGGTCTGTTGATCTGGGGAATAACTGAAGGACGCTTAGACACCAAGGCGTCTAAGGTGGATTTAATGGTAGCCACTGGGTCACTTAAATCAGCCTGTTGCTGAAGGTGTTTGGAATTGGTGACGGTTTCCCGAAAGATGGTCTCCATTTTCGATATAGCCTCGAGCACGTCGACGTGCTTGGAGAGGGGATCCTTCAAAGTAGTGATCAGTTTCTTAAGACGGAAGGCAATTTCAGAGAGGTCCGATCCTCGGTGGGAGTATCGGCAGCGAGCTCAGCCCTACGGTGTTTGGAGGTCCCTTCCTCTGGCTCCATGCAGACAGAAGAGGGGGCGTGGGAAGCTTCCGTGGAGAGGAGGTGTGATATATTACAAGCACTGTACTGTGTAATATATTACTATTCTACACTATCCTCGCTTATATTATGTCAACTCGCTTTCTTTACCACACGTAACTATATGTGAGACCAAAGATTTATTCGCTGACTGAAGAGAAACCAGAGTGGAGATCTTAAATAATCAGTTAGTGTACAGCATTGATGTTTTCGGACATAACAGCTGATCTTGGACGACCAAATTTGTTTGTGATCGAACGACGATCACAGTTGAATTCACTAAACCAGTGATATACAGTTGTTTTCGATGGTGCTTTATCACCAAAAGTCGAAGTGAGTTGACCGACGCGCTATTTTTGAGTTAATCCACATCGAAAATCGTAGAAAATCATCACCCAAAATGTTCTCGGCGCAACTCCATTTCTTGACCGACGAAAAACTTTCAAGTCACAGAACAGCACAACTCGTGTCCTTACACACAACGTTTTAGGTATGTATAACCATAAAAAGGTCAAACTTTACGATGTATATGACAGACGTTACCTAGCAATACCAGTGTTCCATATACATATCGAGCAACCTACGTATATATATATATATATATATATATATATATATATATATATATATATATATATATATATATATATATATAAAACATTCAAATTGTCTTACAGAATTATTTTTCCTAATTTTGTTTTAAGCTAATAGGTATCATAAGGTATGAAGTAGAAGTATTTAAGAAATATCGAGCAGTTTTTTTATTATGTTCTCATTTACGTACAGTTTTTGTTGCATTCAAATGCATAAAAACTATCGAACCTTGCATAGACTCAATAAGTTTAAGATGCCGCATAACAGCACAAACGATTTTAATAGATATATTTATAAGATAGCAGTTATGCTTGTTTTCAATTAAAACAAAATCTCATATGAACACTGTCATATGTTCAATTATGATCATGCACCGAATGAAAGCGCAAATCAGAACACTAAATGAAGTGGATTGTGGATTTTTTTAGCACAAAATATTTTCATGGTCCACTATGCATAGGAAATATAAGAATATCACGATAACCTGAATCAACATTGTCCCTTAGCCGGAAACCAAATGTACAAACATCAACTTAGAAACAGGCTGCTAAATCTTCAAAAAAGATTTTAAAAACAATTGAATTATATAATCTTTACATTGCAGTTTTTTGAGATATGCAGGGTGGCGCATTAGTGTGACAAAGTCCCATATCTCCTTTATTTAAAGAGATACAAAAAAAATTAAATACAAAAGTTGTACGATATGTTCTGGTGCATATTCCAAAAATATTTTTCATTATACAGGGTAGATCTTACAAGCTTAGAAGTAATTTAAAATTTTTTTAAATAGAAAACCCTATATATTATTACATATTTAGATTCTACATACAATTTTAGACATATTTTATGTATAATGTCCTGTACCTAAGTCTAACCGTTTTGACCAATTTCAAATTTTTGTCAAAAATGACGTTTACAGGCCAAAACATAGGTGGAAATCTTTTCTAAACGAAGCCTTTATCAATTAGTTATGGTTGGTTTCCTTGGAAATGGGGACCTACTCTAATGGGCTGTATTGATATTTTTGTAAAACATTCATACAGGGTGATCAAAATGGACAATAAAAGTAGATTCAAAAACCTATAGTCATTTTTTTAATGGAAACCTCCTATTTTTTAATTCTATCTTATTTAGCATTAAAAATAAGGGTGACTTGTATAAGAGTGTATATTTAAAAATTGTAGTTTTGAAATAATGACAATTTAACATTTTTTATTGTAAAAGGCTATACGGCTTTCAAGTTTTGTTGTTAGTTGGCCGTGACGGTGGGGCGCGAAACAAAAAATCGAGCACTTCAGATCGAAATATTACAATTTATTGAACCCCATATAAATAATTATTTTATTGAACGAACTTAAAGTAAAGACAATATTTTTGATTCAACAAATTATGTCCTAATCTTAATCATAAACTTAACACCTCTAATGTAACTAAACCTGTAACTAATTATACAGATAAAAGTACTAGAAACACGTCAAATACGTACTACTAATAAGTTGTTCGAAATGTCCGCCTCTTTCTTGAATACACAATGCAATATGTCTCTCAAATTCACTGCTTAAATTTCTACACATTTCAACACTAATGTTTTGAAAACACTTTCTAATCCTAATCTTCATGTCTTCCTTTGTTGTAGGCGGTATTTTATAAACCTGCTCTTTGACGTACCCCATATGCTAGTGTCCATTTTAGTAAGATCTGGGGATCTAGTAGGCCAAGCAACAGGCCCTCCTCCCAATCCAATATTCTGGATATCTAGCATTTAAAAAGTTATGATCGGACCTGTATGATGTATTGGGGCCCCATCATGAAGAAACCACATTTCTTGTTGCGTATCCTGGTAGATGGTTTTGCAGAAAGTCTAAGTATACTTCCCTGTTACTCGTTGATCAAAAATATGGTCCAATTACATGATTACCGACAACACCTCCCAAACATTTAAAGACCATCTAGTTTGAGAAGTATATCTTTCAAAATGTGGATTTTCGGTAGAATAGTAATGAAAATTGTGTCTGTTTACACTTCCGTTTCTGTGAAATGTGGCCTCATCTGTAAATAAAATCAAATGAACAAAATTTCTTTGTTGGTTTATTTTGTTTTGAGGCCCATTGACAAAATTCCAGTCGTCTTTGATAATCTTCAGGAACCAACTCTTGTAGTAGTTTAATGTAATAGGGTGCATTTTTGAGACTTCAATATCCGCTGTACCGTACGTCGTTCAACACCAACCTGCTGAGAAATGGGTCGTTGTCCAATATATGGATTTTCGGTAACTGTTAATAGTACATTTAATTGATTTTCCTCAGTCTGTGCACGTTTTTCCCTAGTATTTTTTTCATATAACACATTGCCAGTTCTTTCAAAACGCTCCAAAAGCTTTTCAAATGCCCTTCTTTCAGGTTGCCGTCTCTCTGGAAACCGTTGTTGATACAGTCTTCTTGCTAAGAGCGCATTCTTATCACTCCCAAAACAAAAATCATATCAACTATCTCGGCTTGCGAAAAATTCATTATTTACAATTTTAATTCAAGTTTTAAATCAATTTGCTATAAAATACACTAATGCATCACACAAATTATCAACTGACAATAAATAATGACGTTTCTGATGATCTCTATTATTTTTATATGCCACGCCTCGCCGTCACGGCCAACTAACAACAAAACTTGAAAGCCGTATAGCCTTTTTACAATAAAAAAATGTTAAATTGTCATTATTTCAAAAACTACAATTTTTGGAATATGCACTCATACAAAGTCACCCTTATTTTAATGCTAAATAAGATAGAATTAAAAAATAGGGGTTTCCATTTAAAAAAATGACTATAGGTTTTTGAATCTACTTTTATTGTCCATTTTGATCACCCTGCATGATTGTATTACAAAAATATCAATACAGCCCATTAGAGTAGGTCCCCATTTCCAAGGAAACCAACCATAACTAATTGATAAAGGCTTCGTTTAGAAAAGATTTCCACCTATGTTTTGGCCTGCAAACGTCATTTTGACAAAAATTTGAAATTTGTCAAAACAGTTAGACTTAGGTATAGGACATTATACATAAAATGTGTCTAAAATTGTATGTAGAATCTAAATATGTAATAATATACAGGGTTTTCTATTTAAAAAAAAATGTAAAATTATTTCTAAGGTTTTATGATCTACCCTGTATAATTAAAAATATTTTTGGAATATGCACCAGAACATATCTTACAACTTTTGTATTTGATTTTTTTTGTATCTCTGTAAATAAAGGAGATATGGGACTTTGTCACACTAATGCGCCACCCTGTAGATGGAGTTTATAATATGGATCTACTCTATTAGTAGTATACCAAGGCAGTCGAATAAAGAAAGAGTAAGTGGTTATAAAGTATATCTCGACACAATTTAATGATTTCACTAAAACCATACCGTTTTTGGTAAACGTCAAAGAGGTTTTCAAGTGTCAAAGTAATTCGGATTACATGAACGAATAACGAATAGATAACATTCATTTTATCTATTCTACACGGTGAATGAAGTGTAACCTTAGCAATGTATTTCAATGTATGATAACATCGAGTGACTTATTATTTTGTGCTACAATTTTATACAAGCCACTCGTGAATTTAAATGCTCAATTGCCGTCTTGTAAAATAAATTACTGGTATTTGTCATAAACTCATCGAGATAACATTAACAAAGTTACAGTAATTCTGTTTTTTTATCTAATTAAATAAAAAAGCAAATAAAAAATTATTACAGTATAAAATCCAATACATTGCTATTAACTCATGTCATAAATTATTTGGAACAGGTCTAGGTACTGCTTTAAGGATGACTACTTACTGGATATCCATCTCGACGATGTAACCGGTAAGTGGTTAAAGGGAATTTTTTTGCCGGATTAAAAGCTTGAAATTATTTCGATTTTATAATCTTTCGAACCATTCTAAATATTCAGTATGAGTGACATCTTAAAATTTCAGCAAGTAGGTAGTCTATTTTAATAATTAAAATACTTCTCTTTTGGGTAATAAAATCGCGTATTTTCTTTATTTATCTGTTATGGAAATTTAAACTCTTAAATTCATATAAAAGATAAATAAAGAAAATACACGGTTTGATTACCCAGAAGATAAGTATTTTAATTATGTTGATAATTACACAAGTTTACATTTTCATAATCCATTTAATAATACCACTTAATTGGTAATGGCTATACGAGCATAAAAGTTGAAACTTTAAGTGTAAGGTTTCAGAAAAGTGAGTTAACGTAAACTATATTAAATTTGAATTCATTTTTTGAGTTATGGAAAGAAAATCACGTTAACCCTTTTTACCTTTTACCCCGAAAATTAACTACCACAAATCATTGGGATCGAGGTCAAATTGTGTCACGGGATGAATGGGCGTTAGATCATATGACAGATACAAATTCAAAATATGTCTAGGGAACTCATAGTGTGGGTAGTGAGTCAAAGTAGGATAATTAATTGCACAACCCTATTTTTAATCAGGTAAAACATCCACTAAAGTTAAAGCAAGGCGTGAATACTAACAATAAATAGAGATAGATACGTGAACAAACCTTAAATCGGGTCTCTCTGGGTCGCTTGTCTCTCCAATCCACCCTAACTGTACTTGAAACTCTGCTCCAAAGTGCCAAAAGAAAAAGGCATAAACAAAATTATGATACTTGGTCAAATACTCTGTTTTAATCAAATGTAACTTTGTTATCTGGTTTACTTTAACCTCTAAATGAAATCTACCTCCTTCAACCTACCTTGAAAATTATAATGTTCACTGCTAAAGTGAAAACTCAATCTATAACTCCTATATTCACAACCTCTGTGAGTTGTAACAAACCACCTAAAGGCTGCATCTTTAGGTATGGTCCGCGTAGAATAAAGAAAACAACTTTTAAATAACAAATATCTATTAATCTGAATCAAGTTTGCAAATGAAAATAAAAAGAAGGGCAAGTAAATATGTGAATTTCGCCAACAGACGAAGTCTTTAACATTTATATCAGATTTGAATGCAATCGCTACTTAGTTTTTGTGTTATTGCGGACGAAAGACAATCATATTAACCCTTCTTACTCATTACCCTGCGATTCCACCACCATGTGTATACAGTAATCCTTGGTAATTTTATAGAATCAGCATTCATGATTTTTTTATAAAATATAAAATTGAAAAATTTTATATACATAAAAAGATTCCCCCGAATGGGATTCGAACCCATGTTACCATCTACAGGTTGCCCATTTTCGTATGTTTTACGGGATATCTCGCTTATTTTTTAGGTTAGAACCTTGCGGTTTTCGCGACACCGTGCTATTTTTTAATGAAACCAAATATGGACTAATCAAATTTGCCATAGCCATCGTAGTTTGTGTGCTACAGGGTGATTTTGGAAAAATTGCATTTTCAGTCATCCCCTGTAACTCTGTTATTGACAGACATATTAAAAAGTAAAAACTGATATTTGTAGATTTTTTGCGTAGAATCCAGTGGCGTACTCAGATTTTCTTTAGAGGTCACAGTTTTGAGATATTGACATAACCTTTTTTATGGGACACCCTATATATTTTTAAATCTTTTCCCTTGCCAAGAGCTTTTCAAAAAGTCAGTTAATCTTTACCTTATAATTTGTATTTATTTTATATACCTATTTTGTCATATAGATATCCCAAGAGACAACCCGACAGAAGAATATTTCAAAATTAAAATTTAATCTTTGCCAACATGGATGTTTTGACAAACCTCGACCGAGTTTACAACAAAGAACGAGGAATCAGAGATTAACGTTTTAGCAGTTGTTCAAGCCACTCCTGAAACCTCGTGCAGGAAAATAGATGAAGAGACCTGTTGTCTAAAACAACAGTGCAAAGGATTTAAAAACATAAATTCAAACCCTACAAGTATAAACTTGTTCATCATCTGCACCCTGGTGATGCTGAACGTAGATTGAGTTCTGCAATTGGTTTATAAATATGAAAACAATAATTTTGACAAAAATAATTTGGTCAGACGAGACCATTTCACAAGTTCGAATTCCTAAAAACACAACTCGCGGTTTTGAGTCAAAAAACACCACGTGATTTTCCTAAAGAGTAGCAGGTTCGGATTTAATGTTCTGCTTTATTTTAACCGAAAAATAGTTTATAAGATTTATGAAGAAAACCTAAACTCTAAAAGACTTACAAATTCTCAGAAAAACTATGAACATTTTAGAAGATATTCCACTGGCTCAACTGAACGATATATTCTTCCAGCAGGATGGCTCCAGCCCACAATACAATAATACAAAACTGGCTAAATGAACGTTTCCCTAGGAGATGGATTGGAACAAATGGACCTGTTCGATGCCACCGCGATCACCGGATCTCTCGGTTTTGGATTTTTTGTGGAGTATAAAGAATAAAATTTATTCAAGGCAATATGCCAACATGCAACAATTAAAAATTGCAACGGAAAATGCTTTTGCAGAATTACGAAGACAATCATTTATTTTGAAAAATGCTATTAAAAGAATTTATAAACTTTGTGAAACTTGTAGGAGACATAATGGTCTGCAATTTGAACAATATTTGTGATTAATTAATTATTTCGTTTTTATCAATGTAAATTATACAAAAAATCATTTTGTCACGTTATTTATAAAATAAATATAGACTATGCTATTTTTGAAAAGCTCTTGGCAAGGGAAAAAGATTTTTAAAAAATATATAGGGTGTCCCATTAAAAAAAGTAGATTATGTCAATATCTCAAAACTTGACCTCTAAAGAAAATCTGAGTATCGCCACTGGATTCTACGTAAAAAATCTACAAATATCAGTTTTTACTTTTTTATTATGTCTGACAATAACAGAGTTACAGGGGATGACTGAAAATGCAATTTTTCCAAAATCACCCTGTAGCACAATAACTAAGATGGCTATGGCAAATTTGATTAGTGCATCTTTGGTTTCATTAAAAAGTAGCACGGTGTCGCGAAAACCGCAAGGTTCTAACCTAAAAAATAAACATACGAAAATGGGAGAATCTATACACAATATCATGTTGTTATCAAAATATATACATATTAAGTTTCTAACGAATAGAATTCATAACCCCTGTAGCTCAGTTGGTAGAGCACTCGTCTAATCAACGACAGGACATGGGTTTGAATCCCATTCTGGGAATCTTTATATATATATATATATATATATATATATATATATATATATATATATATGAAATATAATTGCATATCAAGTTTTTCATATCGAAAGATTTAACACACACGCATACACAAACATGAACACAAACACAAAACAAACACAAACGTCAGTCTTGGTTGTCGTACTACTCTGATTCGGTATGTATATACAGTGACACAGATAAAGTCCGCATCATATAGGAAAATTTTTTATTAATGACTTTAGGTGAAATTTGATTTTGACGTCAGTTGGTGCTTGTAATTTGATCCAAAATTACATAGAAAATTTCAACCTGTTGCTCTTGGGTATCTGTCAAATTTGACATTTAAAAAATTAAATGGTTAAAAAATACGTGTTTTTGTCAGAATTTTGAAAAACTTTATTTGAAAAAGTTGTTTCTTTTTTAATTCTAAGTATGTATACCAATGTTCAGAGGACTAGGTTAAATTAGATTTTTTGGCAATTTTTGACCAATAGCAAGCAGCCTCTTGTCAAAATAAGAGCAAAAAAAGGGTTGCTAGTTAATTTGTTAATGAAATATTTAGCTGATGGTAATAAATTCATTTAAATTTATTGATCTAATTATTAGTTTTTAAGGGAAATGGATTTGGTTGTAAAAAAATTTACTTCAGTGATGTAAAGTTTGAATATGACATTATCCCTATATTATTTCTGAACACTTTTAAAGTTTACAGATGCTTTAAAATAATCTCCACTATGATAGTTAATTATTTAAATCCACTCTTTGAATGCAAAACGTTAAATTTGGCCAGAAATAGTAAAAGAAAACGTAGGCATTAAAAATTTTACAAGTAAGCCGTTGAAAACAAAAGTTCACGTGATGGAAACTAGGTCCCCAGATATGACACCCCTGGACTTTTTTTGTGGGGTTACCTTAAACAAAATGTGTATAAGCATAGGCCATTTGTGAACTTAGAGCATTTGAAAGAGACGACAATTAGAAACTGTTGTGCCAACATTAAGGCTCAACACTTACAAAATGCAGTTAAGGCAGTTGGTAATAAGACTATTGTCTGCATAGAACGTGAAGGCCGTCATACAGTGATGTAGTTAGTGTTTGTTGTTTGCATCGTTCCTTGTTGTCATCATTAGCAGTAATATTTTCTAGTTCTAAATTGTTTTGTTTTGTATAATTATTTAATACATGTTACTTATAAAAGGTATGTGTGTTATTGCTAAATACAAAACACTGGAGATTACGAGTTCTAAAATGCAAAAATGACATAAACTTTTGTTTTTCATAGCCTACTTGTAAAAATTTTAGTACCTACTGTCCCCTTTATGAATTCTGATCAAATTTAACGCTTTGCATTAAAAAAGTGGGTTTAGAAAATTAACTGTCATGGCGGGGCCTATTTTAAAGCATCACTAAATTTTTAGAATGTGTTTGGAATTTATAATAATATGGCAAATTTTATTTTTCCTTAAAAACTAATAATTGGATCGATAAATTGAAATGAATTTATTACCATCAGCTAAATATTTCATTAACAAATGGACTAGCATCCGTTTTTTGCTCTTATTTTGACAAGAGGCTGCTATTCGCCAAAAATTTCCAAAAAATAAAATTTAACCTAGGTGTCTGAAAATTCAAATAAATCTTTTCAAAATTCTGCCAAAAAGTGCATTTCTTAGCCATTCATTTTCTTAAATGTCAAATTTGACAAGAGCAACAGGTTGACATTTTCTGTGTAATTTTGGATCACATTTCAAGCACCAACTGACGTCAAAGTCAAATTTCACATAAAGTATTTTCCCATATGATGTGGACTTTATCTGGGTCACTATATATATATATATATATATATATATATATATATATATATATATAGTGTGTGTGTTGATCGATGTCAATCGATCGGATCCCAACTTTGTGGGACGCGACCTCGCAGATGCATTGGACCTGCTCATTATCCAAACATTTCAAACATTTCAAATTTGACTTTTACTTAGTCTGGCTAAAGCGCGATGGGTATCGGTCGCTATTTATACTTCACAAATGCCCTGCGGGCCGAATAGTTTTGTTCAATATCGTAACACGTCTGGTGTATTTTGCCTTAAATCTAACAATAAGTATCCGTGTGGATAGGGTCTAATGTCCTGGTATGTCTACGGTAGTGTCACACGAGAACATATAATCCAAGGGTCTGAGAATTAAAATAATGTACTTCTGAATATCTGACTTTAGTAACTGGTAAATGATGTGCTTTATATACTGACTTCCATAAAAATTGCTACACCTAGAATTTGTTGAACGATTTTATTGAAATTTTCGTCAACGATGTCTTTCATTAGAACAAACGAACGATTAAAATTTGAATAAAATCTAGCTAGTAGTTTTTTTTTGTTTTTTCCTTTGCACTTAGTAACAATAAATTTGAAGAAATAAACCAATCAGTGTGTAATTAACTGTCAATTTTGCAAATTGTTTGTTCACAATTTCGTTCCGAACTTGCCAAGAGTATGTCAACATCAACATTTTTCCCAATTGACTGATTTTGAACATGGCCGTATTATTGGCATGAGACAGAGGCCGGACTTTCGCTAAGAGAAATTGCTCGTCGTGTGTCCCGATTTTGCTTGTGTGCCCACGATGGTCGTAGGAGGGCCAGATGGATGCGTGGAGAACGTAAAAGTCCAACATTTTTTTGCGGAACGCAACACAGCCCTCACACAAGGAGTGATAATATGGGGTGCAATATGTTACGGTAGCAGATTACCCTTGGTCTTCATCGATGGCAACTTAAACGCCGCTGGTTATATTGCCAAGGTGCTAGAACCCGTTGCGCTTTCATATCTTCAGGGGCTATAAAATCCCATTTTCCAACAGGATAATGCACGCCCTCATACGGCAAGGGCTACAACACGCTTTTTGGAAGAAGCTAACATTGCCGTTCTCCCATGGCCTGCCCGGTCGCCTGATTTGTCGCCCATTGAACATGTATGGGATGAGGTCGGTAGGCGACTGGGTAATTTACCACACCCTCCAGATAACTTACACGATCTCCGCCTACGAATTCAAGTGGCTTGGGTTTATATATATATATATATATATATATATATATATATATATATATATATATATATATATATATATATATATATATATATATATATATATATATATATATATATATATATAGATCATTGATTGACAGCATGCCACGTCGTCTAAATGAGTGCATTACAAATCGTGGCGGAGCAACTCATTATTGAAAGAAACATTTTTAGTTTTTGTTCTTTTGTTTTCAAATTTTAATCGTTTGTTTGTTCTGATGAAAGACATCGTTGACAACAATATCAATAAAATCATTCAATAAATTCTAGGTGTTGCCATTTTTATGGGAGTTAGTATAATTTAAAGGGCCGCTTTCAATGCCAAGTCTCAAGTAACTCTTACTACCCCTGTATCGTTGCTATAGATATTTACCCTTTTTTTCCATGCTTTACGCTTAGCTTTTTGGGTAAAAAATCGGGTATATTACTTATGTGTACAAACTTAAAACTTTGTATGTTTCAGTAACAAAATATAAATAACCAAGTTTTATTAAAAATAAATGTTCTTTATAGAAAATAAGTAAATATATGAATGTCTCGCCTCAATTTAGACAAAAATTAAATAACTCGAATTTTAGGTGAACTTCAGGTGGAGGGCAGTAATCAGGTAGAGATAATTGCAATAAAAGTACTGAAAGAATCTGCAACAAGAGAAGTTGAGGAAGACTTTTTTAGAGAAGTGGATATAATGAGTGCATTTAGGCACAAACACATTTTATCCCTTATAGGAGTAGTTATAAGAGGTAAATACTTAGGAAAAATCGTGAAAATATATTACACTTATGTTCCAGAATCTGGATTTAGTCCAATGATGGTCTTTGAATACATGCCTCACGGTGACTTGGCGGAATTGCTTAGAGAACAACAGAAACTTACAAAATCCGACACTCACTTGCCATTGTTATCTAGAAGAGATTTAATGTTAATAACAATGCAAATAGCAAGTGGAATGAGCTATTTAGCAGCTCAAAGATTCGTTCATCGCGATTTAGCATGTAGAAATTGTCTTGTAGCAGCAGGTCCTGTTGTAAAAATCGCCGATTTCGGAATGAGCAGAGATGTATATACGTGTGACTATTATAAGGTGAGTATTTATCTTTACTAACAATAAACTAACCTTACGTTTAGATAGGAGGATCTCGATTATTACCGGTACGTTGGATGTCACCTGAAAGTGTTATGTACGGCCGTTTTACATTGGAATCTGACATATGGTCATACGGAATCATTTTATGGGAAATTTACAGTTATGGTAAACAACCTTACTATGGACACTCAAATGAAGAAGTTGTCAAGTTAATATTACAAGGAATAATGTTAATTCCTCCCGAAGATTGTCCAGCAATAATCTGTGACCTCATGAAAGCGTGTTGGAAAACAGAGCCGCGCGATCGCATCAAATTTTCAGAAATTTACGATAAACTGGATAAGGCTTACCATAATTATGATCAGCTTGACTTCTCTAATTCACTTAGTAAATTAACCGTCCAAAACGAAAATAAATTAAATAGTGGAAGTATTAAACGAAAACTACCACGACCTCCACCATTATTACCGTTACCGGCTAACGAAATTGAACTATTAGATGGGGACGGCTACTTGTTACCTAATGTAATTAAAGACCCAGTGCAATATTTAGACGTTCAAATTGACTAAAGAATATAAATAGAAAGTGTTATAAAGATGGTGTTTCAAAAATTGAAAAGAAACAGTCTTCTCCAACTGTGCCTTTAAAAAATAATTGATAAAGTTAGCAAGTCAATCATGACATGCCATTTGTCCAATCTTTTTGTAATGTGTGATTTGTGATTATTACTTTTGTGCGCTGTGCACGTATTTACCAGATGATGAAGTTCTAGAAAGAATATAGCAAATTCTGAAGCAACTTTGCAGATGTACATTCCTCAAAGCTACAAACATTTTACATCTGTATATACCTCTTTCAGCATATATCTTAATGTTCACATTCAGAAATTTGCGAAATCCAAGACAACGTTTAATGTAAAATTCCGTAAATGTAACAATCCACTACGATAGATACTATGTGTATATATGTCTTTAATTAAACTTTATTGGTGAGTAATCAGCTGAAGATGTACTCATATATTCATATACCAAAGATATAAACAGGGTTAAATAAAATTTCTTTATTTTATATAACAGTAAATTGTCTTCAGCTTATTATTTGCTATTATATAAATTGTAATATATAATTCATTTTAATAAATTTCTCCAACTGAAGTTGTAACACCACGCACCCCGTCCCATCCCACTCTCCTTAATTCATGAGGCTTTTTTGCATTATTCAAAATTTTACTAAACAGTCTTTAGACTTTCTTCAAAATTCTGAATTGTTTATTAGGAAAATAAAATGACAGTATCAAAACTGAAATGTTACCTACCCCCACATGGTGATGACAGTTTATTGCAAGGGCGTAGCCAGGATTTATAACAGGGGGGGGGGAGGGGGGCAAACCATGGTCCATGGTCGTTCAAAATGTAAAATTTTAGGATAAAAAGAAAAGGCAAATGAAAACACAACCCAGTGAGTCTGTCATCACCCATTGTACTCCTGAGCCAGGTTTTTACCCTTCGCAGGGTACTGAATGATCTTTCCACGGTAGCAGTAGTGGATGGGAAAGCACTTAATATTAGCAGTGCGTGCCTTGTTGCAGGGAAAAAAACATTAGCTTCCTCCAAAAGTCCAGCCACTTCAATGTCCTTTAATTTGCCTGCTGCTAAATTCTTTTCTTCCACATATTGTACCACAAATCTAATTCTGCAGAGACATCACCCAACTTATAAAATTCCATGAAAGATTCTGCATTATTTTTGAAATCTTTTGAAGCCATTTTGAGCATGCTTGAAGGATGAAGATAAGTTAAAGCAAAAGCAGGTGTATTTTCGTTGGAGAATCTAGCATCCAAAGACGAAGTTAAAGAATCAAGATAGTGTATGATTATTGACCGCTTCCAGTGCTCAACTGCAGACTTAGATGGTGGATTACTTCTGTATACTTGCTTTTGAGTGACTCGTGGTACTGACAACTCAACCCCTACTTTCTCTGCGATATCAAGTGATTTTTTAAATAATTCATAAGAAACATTTTCGACATCTTGTCTATCTTCTTTGATTACATCTAGAATATCATCAAAATGTTTCTTTACCATAACCAAATTCATACTTTTACCTTGTAAAACGTTTACAACGGGTTCCAAAATTGCAGAGTATCTTGCAATTATGTTTAAGCCTAAGATGAATATTGGTTTAGTAACTGCATAGTGCAATTGGTAGGCAGATTTTCTTGTTGCATAGTTTCCTTCGACAGATAGATGTTCTAGTGCTTTAACAATGTCAGTGAAGCTTTCTGAAAATTTTTTTATGCTCTTATATTTTTCCGACCATCTGGTCTCACAAAGCCTTGAGAGATTTGGAACCGATTTTCTACGGACTGGCGATTCACGAAAGAAGGTTATTGTGTCTTTAACCGTTGCAACTGTGTTTCTTATTTCTGGTAGCTTGCTAGTATCATTGACCACAAGATTTAGTCTGTGGCTGGAGCAATGGAAAAATAAAGATTTAGCGTACTTTTTTTTAAGAATGGCCTGTACACCACCTTCTTTGCCGGCCATCGTGGAACACCCGTCAAATCCGAATTCCATACAATTATCGGCGGAAAAATTATTATCTTCTAAAAAACTTTGAATTGCGCTAGCTATTGTAGAAGCATCTTGACATTTTAACTCAATGTAGCCTACAAATTCCTCCTTGATTATTTTTTGGCTTTCATCATAGAACCTTAATCCAATAGAAAGCTGCTCTTTTCCAGCGATATCTGCTGTTTCATCAGCCATTACAGCATGAGCTTTTGCCCGTTTACAGTCTTCGATTATTTTTTCTTTGATAACTTCACCGCATAATTGTATGATCTCATTTTGAATTGTTGGCGAGGTATAGACTGCGTTTTTTTGACATTTATTCAAGTGGCTCTTTAGCTTCTCATCACCAGAGTCAATCCTCAAATTTAAAAGGTCAAAGAAAACTCCCTCATTTCCTTGTTTTCCTCTAAGCGGCAAATCATGAATTCCACAAAATATTATGCATGAAATAATTGCTGACAATATTTGTTTATTTTCTTCAATCGTCTTTTGGTGCCGGATTTGCAACTGGGCATCAACAGGAGCATTTTCAAGAAATGCTTTTGCAGCAGCTGTTGAATATTTGTGGTAATGGCTGCCAACGTGCTTTCTACAATCTTCATGTATATCCTTAAACTTCATGTAAGGCCTTACCATAAATGACCCCAAAACTCCTTTAATTGTAGCAATTCTTGGCGGAAATAAAACACAATACAAACATAGAGCACCTTTCAAACGACTTGAGTACACCAGCCATGGAGTGTATTGATCTAACCAGCGATGGTTAAATTTTCTTTTCAAGTGAATGGCATCAGAAGCAAAATCGTAATTGGATGATGGAACCCAAGGGTTTGTCAACAATTCCTTCTTTTTTTCAGAAGGCAAGTTATTGGCACAACTAACATAACGACCGATGTCATTTTCATGGTAGCCATCGCGTTCTTCAGTTTGTTTAGAGGTCCCAGTTCCAGAGACAGCTTCATGTAGATTTGAAGAACTACTTGAGCCTCCTTCAAAAATAGATTCCGATTTTGATGTTCCGACCATTTTATTTTCATCTTCATCACAATCATTGCTTCCACTTCCACTACTGTCATCATGAACTTTTTCCGTGTTAGAGATTTTTGACCTAAAATAATAACCTAATATCATTCTTGTTCTTAGTCCCTAGTATAAAAATTAGTATAAAACAAAACTACCATGTAATAATAGCTTATAATGTGGATATACTATATCGATGTTAATATTTTTCTCTAGATTAAAAACACAAAATGAAATTAATAGCACGTATAAAGTGCTGTTTGATCTTTAATATGTGAAAATTTCAAGTTTTTATATTTAGTCCCATTTGAGATATCAGCTGTCAAAATCGGTGCATTATTGTAATTTTTGTTATAATTAGAAGGCAAAAAAGTCGGCATCATAATAATGAAAAATAAAAATATATAAAATTATATTAATAATGCACAGAATCTTTTGCCAAAGCTAATAAAAATTGTTTCAGAAAGATGCAAGCAAAGAGTAAAGAGCAATTGGCAATTTTGTAAAGGGCTGCAATTGAGATTTTTTCCAAACGTTGCGATACAAATAATTTTGAACAAAAATTAACATCGGATATAACATATCTACATTATAAGCTATCATTACATGGTAGTTTTGTTTTATTTGGTGCTGGTCGAGCAACCAATTTTCAAATTTTTGGACCATTTCTAATGGAATGACTCTAAAGTTTTAATTAAAAATTTAATTTTCTACTGAAATTATTTAACTTACCTTTTGTAACCAATTTCTTATATCCATATTGTCTTTTCTGTGATTTCCGTATCTTTATTCTGTGGTAAAACTATTGTTACGGATTTTCCCTCTTGTTTCTCAGGCAAAAATTTAACACTGATAACTATTCACACCAACTTTATTTAAAACGAATAAAGTTAACAAAACGACACAAATATTCACTTTCTCAACACTTTTTAACTATTCCGCTTTTAAATCTCGCGTCTCGCTTTCTATTCGCCGTATGCAACTTCGTATCCTGCACTATGTACTGTACTGTCTGTCTTCGCGCCGGATAGGCAATTTTATATAACCCTTTTGAGCCTAAAAATAGCCAGAACATTCGCATCGCCGGTTCCCGTATATTCCTCACTTGTATCTCGATTTTTCTCGAAGAAAACCAGTGGCGTTTCGTTACACTATTAAATAGGACACTGTCGCTAGACAAGAGCACTTACACACTAACTCAATAGTTGTTGCAAAAAATATTGTCCTATGTTAGGATTTGAAGCAAGTTGTGTTTTAACCACTTGATAGTTCTGCACGAACCGCACTCGGGCGTGACATTTTTCCGTACACTGACGATCCTGAGTCTTGTTCGGGCAACTTTTGTTTTAACTTGTTTAACTTGTTGGTGCAGGTCTTGCGTACGTTATAAGAGTATTTATTTCGGATTCTGATGTAGGATTGTGTATTGAATGTTTCAAAATATTTCACACTAAAACTACTTATTGAGTAAATTTATTTTAATTAATTAATAGGATTAAAAAATGTAGTTAAATGAAAACAAAAAAAGAGACAATTTTTTACCATTTTCTCAAAAATGTCCGACTGTTAAGTGGTTGAATCGAACACTAAAAATTGACGTATCCTGAGAGTAAATCGAACACTCGTTTTTATCCAATTCTGGGTGGGACAATTCTGGTGTGCACCAATGCATTAAATGCATAGATCGAAAACGCTATTAATATATATTTAGCACTATGTCCGTTTTTCAAACAGCTTTGTTTTTGCTGATGAAATATATTTTAGTGACATAGGACACGCGAATAATTTTATTTATTATAGCTTATTAATTAATTTTAAAATGTTCATAAAAGCAACCAGACGACCACAACAACAAACAAAATATATAAAACAGATAACAAAAAAAATATGCAGAACAGAAAAATATGTATATTTTAGATTAAATTTTTTGTTTATTAAAATTTAAAAATTATTTAATTTATTTTTGCTCTTCCGGGGGGGGGGGCAGTTGCCCCTCCCTGCCCTTAGCTGGCTACGCCCATGGTTTATTGTCATTCCCTTCACCTATCAAAGAATTTGCACCCCCTAACCAAACAGTTAATATGACACGCTCCGACTCATGTTCCTCCTCTAAACTCCTGCGTTTTTTTGGATTGCTTTCAACTACAGTTACATTCAAAAATTTCTTAAATTTTATCAAACGGTCAGCAGACTTTTCAAAATTAAATTTTTTTTTAATACATAAAGCAAACGTTTACCTCGAGTAGGATTTTGACCTACGACTTGTACAGTAGCGAGCAGACGAAAACTGGGACACTAAATTTTAGCTGTGTGACATAAAAATGCCTGTCAATTTGACATTGACATTTGAAATCCTTGTCAATTTTAGAGTTGTAAGAATTCCGCAACTAAATCAAGTGACAGACGCGCTAATGCCAATGTCAGTTGAAGCAAAGTCACTTTCATGCTAAGTCAAATTCTGAACCATAGACGCCTGGATTAATTGTCCCAGTGTTTTTGCTCGCCACTGTACTTTGTTAGGGTACCGCTCTACCAACTGAGCTATCGAGATACAAGCCTCAATCGATGTAAATTTGAGCCTGCAGTATCGCAATGATTCACACCTACCAAAGCAACATGACTAATATTAAATTATAAGTTTTGTGATGAACAAATAAGTTCAAAAGTAGATATATACCGTAAAACGTGGTGACTTTGACTTCGCGGGGTGATTTTGATCAGTCGTGTTTGTTTTCAAATTTTGCGCCATTTTAAATTCCTGATCAGTGATTCTAACGGTTCATAGATGGCGGCACAGATACGCATGAAATATTATTTGCCTGATTAACTATGTCTATTCTTATAGAATTTGTCTGTGCTAAATGAAATGTTAGGTGGTTCAAATGCAAGTATTTAGAAAAGTCACAGAAAATTAAGGTGCGTAGCTCTTATGTTTATTTTTTAAGTAATTTAGCGCATTGTCGTTAAAAAGTACATGTCTAGGGAGCACATTTGTGGTGAATAATCCTAAAAAAAGTACTCAGGAAAATGTGAGGTTAAGATTTTGTTTATCGGGGTGACTATGATCATGCAAGGAAACATCAAAGGTCATAATGTTTATAACGTAAGGGTATGGCTAGGGTTTGACGGGCGAGTTTTTGTTTGAGAGGTATTATAGAATCTGCCTTAAAAGTTGTAAAATTTTTTACAGAAAATGCCACTTGTGTACATACGGCCGCTCGGCTCACGCCAGTATAAGAACTTTTCCAACGAAACGTTGGAAAATGCATTACAAGCAGTAGTTGATGGTAAAATGGGCATAAGACAAGCGTCAAGAGAATTCAAAGTTCCATACGGTACGCTCAACAACAAATATGATGGCAGACATGGGTCACAACATGGTGGTCAGACGGTGTTCTCAGAAGCCGAAGAAAATGCTTTTGTAAATGCGATAATGAAATGTTCTGACTGGGCTTTCCCCTGGATAAAAGCCAAATAAAAGCTATCTAGAAGCAGTGAACGCCGTTTTGTAAATAACTTACCTGCAGATGCTTCAATAACAATGCATCTATATATAAGATCCAGAACTGACAATGGATGTTATCAAAAATTATTTTACAAACTTAAAGGAAGTGCTTCGTGGAGTTCCTTCGAGTCATATATTCAATTACGATGAGAGCAACCTCTCTGATGACCCTGGCAAAGTCAAGGCTATTTTTCGAAGGGGTGTAAAATACCCTAAAAGGGTGATCAATTATTCAAAAAGTGCCACTTCTATAATGATGTGTTTTTTATTGCCACCATTTATTATTTATAAAGGTGAACACTTGTGAAAAACATGGACGGAGGGTGGACCAAAAGGGAAACCTTGCTGTTCTGAGCCTTGCTGTAGTGGTGGCACGCGTTATTCAAGAACCCAGCATGGATGGATTGATGCTGAATCTTTTGCTGATTGGTTTGATTCTTCTTTCCTACCGCATGCTAGACGTCTTGAAGGAAGAAAAGTCTTGATTGGTGACAACCTCTCGTCCCACTTGAGCGCCGATATCATAAAGAAGTGTGAAGAAAATAATGTGTCCTTTGTTTGCTTACCGCCTCATAGCACACATTTATTACAACCTCTCGACGTCGCTTTTTTTAGGCCGTTGAAAATGGCGTGGCGAAAAGTACTCTTTAAGTGGAAAGTTGAAAATCCAAAAGGAGGCGTTGTGCCAAAGGAGCTTTTTTCCAAAGCTATTAAAGCAGACCTTGACAAATATGAATGATGTAAAAAAAGATGATCCAGATGTCTCCTCTGCTATTAAAGGGATCTCATCGCGGGCTTTGCAGCAACTGGTATATTTCCATTGGACCTCAACAGAGTCCTAAAACGAATTCAGATCAAACATTGAAGCTCATGAAATGGTCGCAGAAACTTTGACTGATTTTCTTAAAAGCAGAGAGAAATTGGACATAGCTGGAAACAAAATAAAAAAGAAAGAAACTTAATGTTGAACCTGGAAAAAGTATAACAGCTGTCAGCTCTTCTGAAGATGAGGCAGATGTCGTAGAAAAAGTGAACCAGAGTCAGACACGTCGGTTGAATCCGAGTTATCGGAATATATAAGTGTAACTGATGAAGCTATTAAGCCAGGTCAATTCGCACTGATAAAATTTGAAGGTGCAGGAAAAAGGATGTCAACTTTTATAGATATGTTTGTCGTATCGAAGAGATTATTTCTTTGCCAGATGAAATCAAGCATTAAAATGGCAAAGCAAATTTTCCGGTTTGTAGAGGAAGACAGGTCAGTTGTCAAGAAGCAAGATATTGTATGCCTTCTTCCCGAACCTAAGAAAGTAGGAACGGAAAACAGACCAGAAATTCAATACGTTAGTAGATATTAAGGAGTATTAGTGTATGTTACACGTTATTTATTATATTCCGTTTTGTTGGGTTTCCTTATATCATTATATCATTTAATCACTAAAAATAAGTCAAACAAGTTAGCTCATGAAAATGTATGTTTTGGCTAAGTTTTGTAATAAACAATGAAATAAAAACAAAAGGCAAACTTTTTTCATACTGATCAATTTCACCCCAGATAGTTAAAACAATTTTTTTTCAAGTCTGCTTGACCGATTTCAACGGGGGTGAGTTTGATCACCTATGGGTGTATGTACTACTCATTAATACTATAAATAAGATGTGATCAAAGACACCCCGAATGGCGGGGTGACTTTGATCACCCCTTTTTTTGTTTTTTTTTTTTAATGTAAACATCAATTTTGTGATATTTATTGTAATATTTTTTCAATCTTTTGGTCTCAATGCAGCAAGTCAGAATAACATGAAATTAATAAATAATAACTAACCTAAAAAAAATAACAAAGAAGTTTAAAATTGATCAAAGTCGCCCCATTTTACGGTAATTAAAGATTTTTTAAATACATAAAGAAAAAGTTTACCTTAACTAGGATTTGAACCTACGATATGTAGTTTGCTAGAGTGCCGCTCTGCCAACTGAACTTGTATTTGATAAATTTTGTTAAAGGCCAGTAGACTTTTTTTCAAAATTGAAGAAGCAAGTGAGTTTATTAAAAAAAATCAAATGACAGTAGATAACTTAAACGATAAATTTTACACCCCTCTTGGCTTGAAACCTAATGAGGCCAGTCTATTGTCGTTCTCTTCCCTTCTCGAAGAATTCGTAGTCCCTAACCTAACAGTTAATGCAACACACCCAAAACCATCATACTCCTCTAAATTCCTGGGTCTCATTGCATTATTTTTCAATCTAACTACATCACATTTAAAGATTTCTTAAATTTTATCAGTAATTTTTTTCAAATGTACATTTGAAGCGACAAGCGAGTTTATTAAAAAACTAAAGTGACAGTAAAAAAAATAAAATTGTAAAACCTTACAACTCTCTTGGTGTGAAACCTAATGCAAACCGCATCCCCTTGGTGACGACACTGTTGCGATAACCTAAGTAATAGGCACCCCCAACACAACAGTTGACACCATTCATTCCGAGCTTTCTCACTTCTCTAAATCCAAATAAAGTTATATTTAAGGATTTCCTAAATTTTGCTAAACGATCAGTAGACGTCTTTGAAAAAATTCCAGCAAATGAACTTATTAAAAAATAAAATGACAGTACAGAAAATGGAAATGTTAAATGTACACTCCTCTAAAGTGGAACCTAGTGCGACGCACCACCCGCCCCCCTTGGAGACGCAACTGTCTCATGGTGCGGCCAGTCTGTTGTCATCCTCTTCAGTTCTCGAAGAATCCTCACACGCCAAAATAACAGTTAACATAACTCACCCGGCCCATGTCACTCTAATCCATAGGATTTTTGCGTTAGTGTTTGATCTAGCTAATTTAAGATTTCTTAAATTTTGCTAAACGGTCTGTAGACTTTCTTCGTAATTGAATATCTGCTATATAACTACAGTTACATTCAAAGTATTCAAAGTATATCTGATGTGACAAGTGAATTTATTAAAAAAATATCTGGCGTAGAACAATACACGACCTTCCACCACACAAAGTGGAAGTTATAATAAAATGAATACTAATTTTTTAGGATAATTATGTAACCTCTTTTTTTCAATACGTTCATAACGAAAATAGGCAACATTGTAAAAACAAAAAAAATAATCTTTGTCAGATGGACGTTTAAAACTTTATATTAGATAGAGGTTATCAAACATATAGTTTCCATCAAAATACCGAAAATACAGTTTAAGCATTTTCAGTCTTATTTAATTATTTATTTGCCTTCGTATTAAGAAACTTTATAAAGAAAAGTCACGCAAAATTAAATTATCTTAAATATGTATACACGTTTTCCTATAAAGTTGACCGTTATTCAGATATTAAAAACACGCTTAAATGCCACTTAGGAATTTTTTTGCTGTCAAATTACGCATCGTATCAAAAAATTGCAAATGGATATAATAAAATACTTATCTTTTTTGGGTTTTTTTTTAATGGTGTATTTAAAATTATACAATCTAACCGTTTCGATAACATTTACAGTTATCTTCGTCAGTAGTAATATTTGTTAAAAATTGTTATATATATATATATATATATATATATATATATATATATATATATAGCCTTGTAAAACATCTTACATCTTTATTACAACCTCATATAGGAAAGACACTCCATTACATTAAAAATTCTGCCGACTTTGTTGAAAAAATGCATAGTTTCAAAATTGAAGAGGGTGATATAATAGTTAGTTTTGATGTTGTTTCACATTTTACAAAAGTGCCTAAAGAAACTATTGAACCCATTGATCATCTTTTTCCAAAGGACATAACCATTCTTTTCAGCACTGTCTTTCTACAACTTATTTTCAGTGGAATAGTAAATTTTATGAACATATTAATGGTGTAACAATGGGTAGTCCCTTAGTCCTGTTATAGCTAATTTTTACATGGATAAATTTTAAACATTAGCTTTACAAAATGCACCTAAAAAACCTTTAGTTTCGTATAGATATGTACGTAGATGAAACATTTGTTATTTGTCGACATGGAGAAGAAGCACTGCATGAGTTTTGGTTTTTATAAATGGTATACATCTTAGAATTCAGTTTACCATGGAAAAAGAAACTAATGGAAGTTTACCATTTCTTGACATATTAATATCTAAAAATAATAATTCACTATCTTTTAAGGTTTATAGAAAGCCGACACACACCGATAGATACCTTCATAAATTATCCAACCACCATCCACGTCAAAAAATTGGTGTAAATAAATCTCTAGTAGATCGAGCAAAACGAATCTGTGACCCTGAATTTTTGAAGGATGAATATAAATATTTAACAAAATCCTTACAAGATAATGGATATTCACTTACAGATATTAATAATGTTATTACAGCTTCTAGATGTAACCTTAAAAAAACAGTTCTTAATGTTGGTACTGCTTTTCTTCCTTTTATAGCTAATGTTACAGACAGAATTGAAAAATCCTAATTAAATATGGCATTAGGACTATTTTAAACCTACAAGAAAAATTAAAGAACATTTAAATCACCTAAAGATGTGTCAAACCCTTTATCATCTTCCGGAGTGTATAAGTTATCTTGTTCATGTGGAAAAGTATACATCGGAACCACAAAACGTAGCTTTGATACAAGACGTAAAGAACATGAGATTTTGTAGATTAGGTCAACCAGAGAAGTCTACTGTGGCTGACAATGCCCTGAATAAACTAGATCATGACATTCAATTTGACAATATTGAAATATTGTCAAGACAAACTCATTATTATGTTCGTGCAGCTATTGAAATATATAAACACCCTAATAATTTTAACAGACAAGAAGAAAATCTCCGTTTAAATAAGTTTTGGCATCTTATACCTAATTTAAAAAAAGCATAATGATACGTCTTAATTTTGATTTTAATTTTAGCTTTTGATATGTCTAGGTTTTTTGCTGTGTCTTTCCTAGACCTTGAAGCAAATGCTTTACCAACTATATGTTAAATTACCACAGTACTATAATTTAACATAAATAGTTGAAATTAAGATTAAAATTGAAAATTACAAAAAAACGTTCTCCATTGTGCTTTTCATTGTTAATAACACTTACTCTTATTGATAAAGATATCTCTTTGTTAGATTTAACTGGATTATTTTATATGATGTGATGTTTAAATTTGTGAATACTTCTATCATTTTCAAATTGTAATTTTCAAATTGTAATTTTTCACAACTTTACACTTACATCATAACTTGATTAAATTTTGTTAAATGTGTTTTTTGGCTGACAAATTTCATTGTTAGCTTTCGCCGTAGAGAGTGTTCTGATTTGTCATCTTTAAGGCAATGTTTAACTTTTAATGACCCAGTTATTCTTTACTAAAATTTTATTTTATAGTTGGCTTTATACGTTTCTCAAACTGTTATATTAATAGCAGACTGATGTTTATGTTTTAATTTTTCCAATTTGACAAAATTGTTTTCAACATCTTTAACAATTTTTAACAAACATTACTACTAACGAAGATAACTGTAAGTGTTATCGAAACGTTTAGATTGTATAATTTAAAATACACCATTAAAAATAAAAAAAAAACAAAAAAGATAAGTATTTTATTATGTGTGATAATGGTGAAAGTTTACATTTTCATAATTAATCGATATGTTTAAGATCTATGTGTAGGTATCTATATATCTTTGAAATGCAGCTGTTTCAGAAATATTTGATAAAAGCCAAAAATTGAACTTAATAAACCCCCCTCCCCGCCGTACAATTTTTGCTAAAATCTAATCAGCTTTAGGAAAAATGAAATCAAGCTTAATTACAAAATCTCAAGTACATAAGTATTATGGTTCTGGAGCTGCTAACCCACATCCACACGCACTGACAGACATAAGGATCTCGGCAAAACTTTCTCAAACGCCGTAAAAGGAGGTAATAAGTCAATTTAGTGACTGCAATCCTTCTAACCATCAAGTTGGGTGGGTTCGTTGTTAGTTGTATCGGTGAGTGGTTGGATTTGGTGGGTAGATGGGTGTCGGTGTTGGTGGCGGTGTCGGTGTCGGTGTCGTTGACGGTGTCGGTGTCGGTGTCTGTGTCGGTGTCTGTGTCGGTGTCGGTGTCGGTGTCGGTGTCGGTGTCGGTGTCGGTGTCGGTGTCGGTGTCGGTGTCGGTGTCGGTGTCGGTGTCGGTGTCGGTGTCGGTGTCGGTGTCGGTGTGTGTGTGTGTGTGTGTGTGTGTGTGTGTGTGTGTGTGTGTGTGTGTGTGTGTGTGTGTGTGTGTGTGTGTGTGTGTGTGTGTGCACGCGTGTGTGTATGTATGTATATGTGTGTGTGTGTGTGTGTGTGTGTGTGTGTGTGTGTGTGTGTGTGTGTGTGTAAGGGGGATGTTTGCGTGCACGTGCGTGTGCGCACGTGTGGGTGTGTGTGTAAGGGGGATGTTTGTGTGCGTGCGTGCGCGGCATGTGCGTACGTGTGGGTGTTTGTGTATGTCTGCGTGCGTGCGGGCGCGAGTGTGCGTGCGCACGTGTTCTTTCCAGTATATTTATTGAAATCAATACATACAAAAGGCACATAACGTTTACAATTTTATATTCAATCATACTATTACATTTCACTTACTGAAGCTGCCTTTAAAACGTTTTAATGATGTTGTTTGATTAAAGTTAAGATTAAGAACTAATAACTAGTTCTCCTTCTACCATACACAAAACATTTTCTTTGCACCATAGTGTTTTAAAACCTTCAATGTCGTTCTTTGCTTTGTACCATATAAATTCGTTAGTTCTGTATTATAGGTGTTTTGGAACTGTGGTTTCATATTAGTCGAGTTGATCGGCCTATTTCCACAGTTTTTGCGTTTTGAGCACGACGTTCCGGAAGGGGACTTCATCAGGCTTAGTCCTGAGAAGGACTGTTTTCGCACTTGAGTCGAATTCGTATGTTATATATAATTTTTTCCCAAGTACTTTACTACTTTCAGATTCGAACTTGGTACCTTTCATTTCCTAGTCTGACACCTTTAACGCTAAGCCATTGAGAATTCCAATATACATTTTTTAGAACTTTTATATATATATATATATATATATATATATATATATATATGTGTGTGTGTGTGTGTGTGTGTGTGTGTGTGTGTGTGTGTGTGTGTGTGTAACTTTTTCGTAGTTGCGCAGAAATTTATTGCGCATGTTGCGCCGTAACTTCTTGCGCAGGTGTATTGCGCTTAAGCTCTTCGCGCATTATTGGAATCCATATGGCTTTCATTTCCACACTAGCTTGGCTTATTGGGTTTTCTGCTAGTGCGATGTATGTGGCTTATTTGAGTTTCCGATGAGTTGTGTTCTCGTCCTTTGCCACTATCTGTATGTTATCCCATTGGATGCGGTGGTCTTCATTCCAGCCGTGTTCGGCGATTCTTGTTCTTTCTGTTTCGCCCTTGCGGACGTTGTTCTTGTGTTCCTGCGTTCTCACTTCTCACTTTGAGTGGTCTACTGCTCTCTCCTATGTATGCTCTGCCGCATTCGCATGGTAGCTTATATACACAATTCTTGGATTTCTGATCATCATTGTATGGTTTGGGTTTGGTTAGTATTCCCCTGAGCGTTCTCGTCGATTTGAAGGCATTGCGTATCTTGTATTTGCTGCCTATCCTTCGTATTTTGTCTGAGCTACCTTGTAAATATGGTATTATCGCTGTATATTTAGGTTCTTCTTTGACCCAAGTGCGAAAACAGTCCTTCATAGGACTAAGCCTGATGACGGAAGCAGAGTCCGCAAAACTGCGGAAATAGACCGATCAATTCAACTAAATTCGTTAGTTATTTATACGTGGCTTGAAGCCACTTAGGAAAAATTGTTGAATGTTGGCCGCTTCCGTTTTGTCTTCTGATTTTTTTTATACACTTTATAAATAGTTGTTTCGGCTACGTTTAAAACAAAGTTTGCCATTTGCCCATTGTTGGTATACTCATCTACTCCCGAAATTTTATCGCCCATTTCTAGTTTTCGTTTAGTTAATTCAAAGATGATGTTTTGTGAGCTTTCCCATATAACCGCAATCCCTCTACATTGCAGCATAATGTGCCATGTCATTGTTGTTTCGTAAACCATGCACGTTTGTCGTGTTCTGCTATGCCGCATTTATTAAGAAAGATTCCATCTGATAACTTTCATTTTGCCAATCTCCAAAAAATCGATCCCTTTTTTCGTTTCCTATTGATTCGGTAATTTGGTACCGTTAAATTAGAATTGAGTTCATTAAAGTTTTTTTGTGCTGACCTACGTTTGCTAAATCTATTGTGTTTTTATTCAATGCAATACTGAAAGTTTTTGGTTACCTGTGTGGTCTATGTTTTTTGAGTTGTAATGGGTATCTCTTTCTTAAGAACCTTTGACTTTCTAGTTTCTTTTTTCCAGTTTTTGTCTGTTCTCTCTGGGTATTGTTAGTGTGTGCATGTTATCTAAGTGACGTATGGTTCAACAGTTTAGTTGTGTTGTCTAAGTTCAAATTACGGCTCGCCTGCAAAATTTGTTTTGGAAAATTTCCCAGATATCTACAGTTATATGTTACTTCATTCAGCAGTAAGTTCTCCTATGTATAATACTGTTTTCTGTTTCTTTGTAATTCATCTTCAAACAGGCTCGTCCAAGGTACATCTTTATTTGATGTTAAGTTAAGTTAAGCGTGCGCCTGCGCGCGTAGGATGATGAAACGTGCATTCTTGAAATTTTGAATTTAAGCTTGTATTCCTTTCTCCTGGAGCTGATTAGGTTTTAGATTAGAAATCGAACATCGGACGGAGGGTTTATGAGGTGCAGTTTTCGTTTTTCTGTCAAATATTATTGAAACAGCTGCATATATCAAATATATAAAAATACCAGCGTATAGATCTTAAAATTATAGATTAATAATCTTCTATGCAATTGTTTGGTACGACCATGAATTTGCGACCAAAACATTCTTAAAGTGGAATTTAAGTATTAAACTTTTCAACATCTGAATAGAGATCAACTTTGTAGGAAAATACGGAAACACTGCTTAAGGATAATTTCATTTTACATAACTTTTCTTTACAAAGGTTTTTAATACGAATCCAAATAAGTCTAAAATTAATAAAATAGGATTGAAGATGTTTAAACTGTATTATTGATGGTTTTATAGACACTGGCGGGTTTGGAATTTTTCTCAATATGTGTATTAACCTCTACCTGACATTAACGGTTTAAACGTCCATCTGACATAGGTTACTGTTGTTATATGTTGCATATTTTCATTATGAACGTATGTTTTATATTTCTAACTTTTACGCCTAGAGGCAAAGTTCTACTGATCGTTAAAAATCGGAAAATGAGCTGAGACCGTAACTTTTGAGTTCGGAAAAGTTGTTTTGTCGGTCATATTGTGCGAGTGTGTGCGTCTGAGCGGGTTTATGATGGATTTTTGGTCGCAATACGTCAATCACTTGGAAAGCCTATTAGATTCAAATATGACACAAATGTTTAACACCTAAATGTCTAGATTCCTGTGATTTTTAGTGGTGACGAATCTGTCGGGTAAAGAGTAAAAGGGTGGATATTATTTTGTTTAGTATACAATAACTCAAAACTTGAACAGTGATTTGACCTAATTTGAGACCTAAATGTACAGATCCCCGTAACTTTTATCTATTTAGCGCAAGATTTTAGTTTAATGATTTATTAATACACGATTTTGATTTAGACGTCATTCATTAATACTTTCTAAATGTCAAATTCGCAAATCACAAAATGCCTTTAAAATGAGATTTCCGTTTTCGTATCTTCTACGTGTTGAACTCTAGACGAACAAATTCAAGTATATATATATATATATATATATATATATATATATATATATATATATAAGCTCCGCTTTTATAAATAATATCGATAATGCAGTTTAATCGTTTTTAATCCTATTAATTTTTAGACCTATTTGGCTTTGAATTAAAAACTTTTATAAACTAAGTTATGTAAAATTAAATTTTCTTTAAAAAATATGTTTACGCAAGTTGATCGTTGATGTTGAAAAAATTTGAACTAACACTTAGATTCTACATTAGGAATGTTTTTGTCTTTAAATTACGCGCCGTATCAAAAAATTGCATAGCAATATATCGATATGTTTAAGGTCTATATGCTGATATTTCTATATCTTTGAAATATGCAGCTGTTTCAGAAACATTTGAGAAAAACTGCCCAAATAAACCCCCCTCTCCGCCACTGGATTTCTCCCAAAATCTAATCCGCTCCAGAAATACAAAGTTTTAAGCACGTGTTGTCGTTCTTAAGTTATCATGGGTACTAACATACATCTACACACATATGCACACCGACGCGACCACACGCACAGACATCATGGCCAATCTTGGCGAAACTGTTAAACGTTGTAAAATGAGGAAATAAGTAGATTTAGCGTTAGTGAAACAATTTCGATTGCATAACCTTCTATATCTACATTTGCATACGTAGGTTGGCAAGTTTGCAGTTGTGCCGTTGTTCTGAACTCACTAATTATTAACTGAAAATGTAAAAAAATGTTGCATACCTTCTGCAATATACGAAATAATGACATTTATTAATAAATATGATTTTACTACTCAGTCATATATTTTATTGTATATTGTTACACGTCCAAACCGCACTAGGCGTCGTGCATGCTTACTAATGTAAGCGGGTTGCCAAGCCAGCTAACAGGGAGATGGGCGTGGTCGAAATAATAAGTAAAATGAATGATTAATATGCTCAAACACCTTACACCTACATTCAAACAGCTCAGTCCGGGAAAATATGTCTCTAGGCGCCACCACAATCGAAACTTTGCTAAAATAATTGTCTTAAGCTGGATGTTAATTAACCCTACTTGATTGTGGAAAGTAGGATTGTGCTTACTCGGTAAACTCTTACACGAGGGTTCTAAAACAAACACTCGTCCAAAACAATTCAACTCAAACTCAAATATATTTAGTACTACCCAGGTTCTTAAAAACTTTTTGAATACACCTCGTAAACTAAAATATCCAAAACAAAAATTATAATACAGTAACTGAATATTTTCTGCGTATCCCTCGTATATATATATATATATATATATATATATATATAACGTTAAATTTCTACCTATTACTGAATAAAATATTTCTTCATCCAATATTCGGTAATTAATTTTGGAAATTCCTAAATAAAAGAAGATCAATGTCTTCGGCTTAATAAATGTTACTTCAAAATAATTTCTCTGAATCGTAATAGACATCCGTACCTGTATAATTTCTCAAAACTCTTGTCTTTAATTATACTTTAATTGTACTGCGTTAAATAAACTAACATGAAAAATTTTGCAATCAACCTGGCTAATAAAACCTTTTCGGTTGCTCATAAATCTGAAAATTAAAATATGCAAAGCTTACTTTTAAAATTGTCAAAACTAGATCACCAATTAAGTAAATGTTACAACTGTGTCTCATACCTGGCTAAATAAACAACAGAATAACAATCAACGGTAAATACATATATTGTCCTGTACAAAATAAAACAAAAACACAAATATCTACATAAATTACATCAGCGTGGTTGAAAGTTAAACCACCAAATACCACTTTGCATTCTTACTACTAAAACAAACCATACAATAAGACTCAAGAACGATAATCTCTTCCTTTCAAAACTACTTAATAATTTAAACAACAATACGCAAATAAACTAAACAAAAAGATAATCGGGCTTAAATGAGTTCTTAAAATTCCTAAATCTAATTTCTTACTTAAAATTGTCCATTAATCCTTGGATTTCTTTCTTCTTTCTTCCGTAAATCAATTATTTGTAGTCCATTTGTAATCCTTAAATTGCATGAAGCCACATAACCAGTGCTTCACAATTTCACAAACACTTATTCCTTTCTGTACTCACAAATAGTCCAATAACACGTAATAGTCTGTATACGTTTGGTTGCCTCCTAAAATTTCTAGCAACCTTTACACCAATTTAGTCCCTTATACAAATAAACTTTCAATGTCATATAACGTTACTTAAACATTGGCTTAATATACAACGAACACTTCGTTCACTTAAAAGGTGGTCCAATAAATAAGTTTAACTGAATCTCGTTACCAGAACACGCGCTAACCTTGACGCTACTAACGTTACAACTGTTATCTTTATTCAAATCTGCTTACGCACTTATTATTTTCTTGAAGAAAAAAAACACAAACTAATTTTATCTTCAATCTCAATTTTATTATTGTTTTGTTTATGAATGTCTCTTACGATTCATCCCCGGTTCGGGTTACGCAGTTGTTTAAACAATTACTGCCTCTCTATTATTCACAAACATAACCCCAACTTAACCCATTCTAAACCACACTACCTCGCGCGCGCGTCTCTCGCCAAAAGCCAAAAGCTAACCCACCCGTCAATCCCTGACTTTCCTATTTATACCTTCAGTCATCCATCTTTAAACATGTCTTCCTTCCGCGTTATATTCTCCAATAGTATTCATTCAAAATTTCATAGTTCCAATAGATGCTACCCTCTATACAAGCACGCGTGTAATTACAATACATTCCCATATTTGTTCTTACTTACAAATTTTACAATTACTTCATGAAGAAATCATTTTTCGTCACCACATTCATTCAGTAGCCACTCTGGGCCATTACGCAACTTTCAACATTTATCTCCAACCTGCGCTCGATCTGCTTCCGCAACATTTGTAAAAATAAGTACCGTCTAGGGTCTCAAATTCCATATACATACATATATTCTCAAAACAATTGCACAACATTACGAAAACTTTCTATAATTAACACTTAAACATACCAAATCTTTCTCTACATATTTTCTAAAACATTCTACACTTATTCTTCACATTTTCTGACCAAGATTACTCATCTATCTTCAAACATTCCATTTCTTACAGCAGCAAAACAGTAGCAATACATTATCGTCCCATCGACAAATTTCTCTTCACATTTACATTCATCAGAATCTAATTATTCCAACACTAAAGTCTCTATAACGTTCAAATACACGTATCTACATACTGAATTATATTTCTCCTACATTTCCAGTGGCGTATCATACACCCACATACATTATGCATACACAAAAAAAAATTTTTTTTTTCGTTCAAACTCAATACACTCGCACTCAAAACACATAATACACGTCATTATAACATCCTACATACAGGGTGCGTCAACGCAACCTGACAATATATATATATATATATATATATATATATATATATATATATATATATATATATATACATAAACCAAATAGGGGCTACATCTGTAACTTCTAAACGAGTCGTTAGATTTTTTACAGAAAAAACAATATGGCCGACTTCCGGTTTCACCGAAAATGACGCAAAAGCTGAAAATTTAAATGGAACACCCTGTAAATTTTTACATATTTGGATTCTACGGCTTTAAATACATACAGTTGATCCGTCAAGTGTCAACCTAGACGCCATTATAATTTAATTTTTTTAATTTTAGATCGTTATGACGTCATCCAAATTACAGCTAATTGACGTAGAATTAGCTCCACAATATTATTTTATATAATAATTAATTTTTATAAAGTCTGTCAATGATTAAATTTATGAATTACAGTTTTTTAACTGAAACTCACTTTTCCCAATATAAATGTACATGGGCCACCCTGTATATTAAATAGGTCTTTCAAGTAAAAGTAAAATGATGTACATAGTAATTTCCTTAGTTTCTAAATAAAGCAGTAAGTTTTAATTTTCTAATTTTTATTAACACAACCTGTTCCTGTCAAAGAAAGTAAAAGATTTTTGCTTAATTAAGAAAAATAAATACACATTCTAATAATTTAGGTGAAAAGTGTACAGAGACATACAATATTGTTAGTTGGCGTCCACTGTTAAACACCACTTTATACACTGTGTTTATAGTACAAGGTTTCTTCCCACCCATGTGTTGATGTCTAGTGATTACTTTTGTACCCATCAGGACACGTGAACTCTATATACTTAGTTAATGATATGCTAAGTTGCCACTTTTTATCTAATTTTAGAACAAATAACCTTGACTTATGGTATTATTCATTATTTATTTTTGATTACATGCACTTACCTTTGTACTAAAAGTATTTATAATAAAACCTTTTTTAAGATGCTTTTTTTTCTAAAATCACATCAGTCCAAATTCTTGAAAAGTTACTGAATTATATTGATGTGAGAGGTACTGTTGCCCAACTATATTTCTAATGTGAATTGATAACTGACGTAAACAATAAAAGTACTGCTTCCGTGACGACCTTTTTTTTAGTTTGTTGCGTTCATTTAGGTAATAAATTGAACCTGCAATGTTTTGGCATCAAAACGATGAATAAAACTTGGCTGACTCGGGAACAAGAGTCAAATACGTTTTAGTTGCTTTAAACGTGCTCTAAACATTACGTGTAAACTGATTTATAAGCATGCACTGCAAATATCTACTCAAGCGGTCCATCTGTCCTCACCGCATTCATTCTTATTAATCATATTCTCGCCATGTAAGGCAGTTTTAACATCTCTGGTGGTTGATAACCACCAAAAAGGTGTTTCACTCTTAATTTTGCCCTACTCTATGCCACTATTGGAGTAGAATTGAATATTCTTGGCAAAAAGTAAAACAGTTGTGAGACCGGAAGGTAACCAAGGCAGCGTAGCATACTGCGCGATTAGGTGTAATAAATGCTTTATTAGTTAACTATTGTTCTTTAAGAGTTGCAGGATAAAATGATTATATATATATATATATATATATATATATATATATATATATATATATATATGCAATACCTTAAATTAACTATACATACTGACTGCCATAGAAATTACAACATATGGAAATTGTTGATCAATTTTAATAAAATTTCCTAACCTGGCTAATGAAACAAACTAATGATTAAAATTTAATTAAAATCTATACATCCTTTTCTTGTTTTTTTTTTGTCACTTCCTTGTTGCCACTTAGTAACAACAAATTTTATTAAACAAGCCATTGGTGTGTAATGACTGTAAATTTTACGATTAGTTTGTTCACAATTGCTTTGTGAAAATTTAAGAATGCCAAGAGTTCTCAACGCGCAACTAAATGATTTGGACGAGGCCATATTATTGGTATGAGAGAGGCCTGACTTTGTTGTTTTTACAATATTATCTATTTCCGTTATGATCTTAACATAAAGGAGGTTCCATAATCATCCTTAAAAAAATTATAATTAAAATTATTAAATTTCCTTTAATTTCCACTTTATAGGTTTGTCGCTCGTGTCTTCTCCCACGCCATTTATTTTTAACACGTCGTTTAATGTCCACTTTAAAACGTAGGAGAGAGTACATTTATTTAACAGTGTTGCAAACCAAGAAAATATTTATAAATTGCAAAATGAAATTAACAATTCAAACAAATTAGATGTAATAGGTGTCTATTATACCGGGTGAATGTTTTAGAATGTAGGACTTTAACATGGTAAATCATATTTTTCGAATTCCTGCTCCCTCTCTGCATCCAGATCAATAAAAACTATAGCAATCGATGAACGGAAATTTAGCGAATTATGCTACAACAAAATTAAATTTAAACATCGTATTATGTGTTGCAATAATTTTTGCAAAACCCGACTTTTTAAAATATCATATAAATATAGTCATGCATTACTTTTTCCGTTCTAAAACAGTCACCCGTAATATAGATTTGCATTATATTCCCACTCTTCCCTTACTTTTAATAATAAATGTTCAAACATTATATTGGATTTAGAATCCTAAATACCATTTTTTGTTCTCACTCAGTATCCAACCGCAGCACAAAAGAAATCGTCTTTAATTATACCCTTACTTAAGCCATCATTTCCTGTTCTCTTATAAAAGTAATTAATATAATTTTTTTCATTGAATTGTTGGTATCAACATTTAAAAATTATAAACATAGATTGTTATAAGTTTTTTTTACTTTATTGTCGCCAAACCAGTTGTATTGATATAAATAGGATTGAGTTTACGTATCCATGTGCCATCTAAACAGTACCTAAGTAGTCTTAAATTATGGGATTAGGTAGATTGCATACCATTCAAATTGCGTTGTTGTTGCTTAACAGATTAAGGATATTTACTAAAACTACGTTTTACAAAAGGGACAAAACAAATGAAGATTGATCACATCGATTAATTAATTATTAGACAAACAGCCAGAACATGGCTTCCACCGTAGTTGACAACATCTTATTTTACTAATTATTATTGCAGTGTTTTTTCGAAGGTTTAGATAAGTGCGACGTTATTATTTTTTGTTTATAGTGATAATAAGTATAACTTAAGTTTTATAATGGTGAGACAGTACGTAGTATGTAGAAAAATGGACTATTTAAGTCGTAACCTTACGTTCGTCTGTAAGTAAACAAACCATAAACGTAACATTAATTATTTGCAAAGACCCCTAGTAAGCAAAAATTAGAAAAATGCCGATTTACACTTTACTACAACTTTTTAATAAAAAGAACACACTATATAAGCCTTGTTTTTAATTGTTTATTGTTTGGTTACATTGACGTTATTAATAACCATAGTCCCTCCAGAAATGCATGCTATGTCGCTGTCAAAGAGCTATGTTATGTTGGAACAAAACAATTTCTGATAAAATGATAAGAAATGCTGGGTCTATTCTTGGTTAATCGTCATTGGTTCCATCTCATACTCCTCTCCACACTCATCTCTACATTGGTGCCATGTTCTCAGAAAAATTGTTTAATGTAAGTTAGTTTAAACGTTTCTGGTGCTTCAACTACATAAAGTATTTTCAATTTTAATCTATAAAAAAATTATTCAACCCCATTCATTTAACCTACCTCTACTCCTTATAACGGTACACAGAGAGTTGATTCGAATTTCACATTTTGCACTAATCTAATGTGTGTAATGTGTGTTGAAGGGTTGTAATACATAATTTGCTCATTTTATCCTGCAACTCTTAAAAAACAATAGTTCACCAATGAAGCATTTATTACACCTAATCGCGCAGTATGCTACGCTGCCTTTGTTACCTACCGGTCTCACAACTGTTTTACTTTTTGCCAAGAATATTCAACTCTACTCCAATAGTGGCATAGAGTAGGGCAAAATTAAGAGTGAAACACTTTTTTGGTGATGTTAAGATGTTAAAACTGCCTTACATGGCGAGAATATGATTAATAAGGATGAATGCGGTGAGGACAGATGCACCGCTTGAGTAGATATTTGCAGTGCATGCTTATAAATCAGTTTACACATAATGTTTAGAGCACGTTTAAATCAATTAAAACTTATTTGACTCTTGTTCCCGAGTTAGCCAAGTTTTATTCATCGTTTTGATGCCAAAACATTGCAGGTTCAATTTATTACCTAAATGAACGCAACAAACTAAAAAAAAGGTCGTCACGAAAGCAATACTTTTATTGTTTACGTCAGTTATCAATTCACATTAGAAATATAGTTGGGCAACAGTATCTCTCACATCAATATAAATCAGTAACTTTTCAAGAATTTGGACTGATGTGATTTTAGAAAAAAAAGCATCTTAAAAAAGGTTTTATTATAAATACTTTTAGTACAAAGGTAAGTGCATGTAATCAAAAATAAATAATGAACAATACCATAAGTCAAGGTTATTTGTTCTAAAATTAGATAAAAAGTGGCAACTCAGCATATCATTAACTAAGTATATAGAGTTCACGTGTCCTGATGGGTTCAAAAGTAATCACTAGACATCAACACATGGGTGGGAAGCAACCTTGTACTATAAACACAGTGTATAAAGTGGTGTTTAACAGTGGACGCCAACTAACTATATTGTATGTCTCTGTACACTTTTCACCTAAATTATTAGAATATGTATTTATTTTTCTTAATTAAGCAAAAATCTTTTACTTTACTTTGACAGGAACAGGTTGTGTTAATAAAAATTAGAAAATTAAAACTTACTGCTTTATTTAGAAACTAAGGAAATTACTATGTACATCATTTTACTTTTACTTGAAAGACCTATTTAATATACAGGGTGGCCCATGTACAATTATATTGGGAAAAGTGAGTTTCAGTTAAAAAACTGTAATTCATAAATTTAATCATTGACAAACTTTATAAAAATTAATTATTATATAAAATAATATTGTGGAGCTAATTCTAGGTCAATTAGCTGTAACTTGGATGACGTCATAACGATCTAAAATTAAAAAATTAAATTATAATGGCATCTAGGTTGACATTTGACGGATCAACTGAATGTATTTAAAGCCGTAGAATCCAAATATGTAAAAATTTACAGGGTGTTCCATTTAAATTTTCAGATTTTGCGTCATTTTCGGTGAAACCGGAAGTCGACCATATTTGTGTGTGTGTGTGTGTGTGTGTGTGTGTGTGTGTGCGTGCGTGCGTGCGTGCGTGCGTGCGTGTGTGTGTGTGTGTGTGTATATATATAATAAAATATATGACTGAGTAGTAAAATCATATTTATTAATACTTAAATGTCATTATTTCGTATATTGCAAAAGGTATGCAACATTTTTTTTTACATTTTCAGTTAATAATTAGTGAGTTCAGAACAACGGCACAACTGCAAACTTGCCAACCTACATATGCAAATGAAGATATAGAAGGTTATGCAATCGAAATTGTTTCACTAACGCTAAATCTACTTATTTCCTCATTTTAAAACGTTTAACAGTTTCGCCAAGATTGGCCAAGATGTCTGTGCGTGTGGTCGCGTCGGTGTGCATATGTGTGTAGATGTATGTTAGTACCCATGATAACTTAAGAACGACAACACGTGCTTAAAACTTCGTATTTCTGGAGCGGATTAGATTTTGGGAGAAATCCAGTGGCGGAGAGGGGGGTTTATTTGGGCAGTTTTTCTCAAAATAGGTCTAAAAATTAATTAAATAGGATTAAAAACGATTAAACTACATTATCGATATTATTTATAGAAGCGGAGAGCTTTAAAAATTTTTTAAGTTAGCATCTATATTTCCATTAGTCCTTATCTGACTTGACGTTTTAACCGTCCTTCTGACGTAGATTTTTGTTTTTACAATACTGCCTATTTTCGTTATATACGTATTAAAAAAGAGGTCTAAAAAAATTATTAGGTATTAAAATTATTTACTACATTTCTTTTAATTTCTTCTTTCCGGGTTGGAAGGACGTGTGTTGTTCCACGCCAGGTAATACAAGGGTTTAGTATAATCATTACATATGCTACACCCAACTTTCGTATGAAGACGTTATTTCTACACATTGAAAAATAAAGTTGATTAAATATGTAATAACTTAACAAATTCGTCTAATACTAAAAATTATATTATCTACAAGAAATCATTTGTACACTAACCTTTTAGTACTAAATTACATTAATTAAAATTTACTTGCTTTATCTTTGTTTGCTCATTTTTTATAATGTTGCAAAGTATTCCAGTTTTACAATTTCTAATTACTCTACTATTTACATTTTTATCTCAGACTATCTATCTTCTCCTTTTTGTCCCATCTCCCATTATCTGTTTTCACCTTTTCCAAGTTTCCCCCATCCACTCCGCTCCCCTTCCCTTTTCCTCTAGTAATTCTTCTACACTTGTCATCCTCCCTGAACTCCCTACACTATTTTATCATATGTCTCATATTCTCCATCCTTCCCCGCATAAAAATAAGTACCTTTCTTCCTCTTTTCTCCAATACTCGTTTCCTAACTATTCATTGCCGCATCTGAACCTCGCTATGATTATTTTGCTCGTGTGCGCGTGTGAGCGTGTGTGCGTGCGCGTGCACGGCTGTGTGGCTGTGTGTGTGTGTGTGTGTGTGTGTGTGTGTGTGTGTGTGTGTGTGCGTGCGTGTGTGTGTGTGTGTGTGTGTGTGTGTGTGTGTGTGTGTGTGTGTGTGTGTGTGTGTGTGTGTGTGTGTGTGTGTGTGTGTGTGTGTGTGTGTGTTATCTATCACTCTTCTTCCCTTCCGGAACCCAGCCTGTCAATCTCACAGCAGTTTCTTGCCCTCTATCTCCTTCTGCAGCCTTTTTCTTCTAGCACTGTTGCATATATTTTGTATGCCGTGTTTAATATCACTCTCCTGTAATTTTTCAGAAATTAAATATGGTTTCAAACATGTGCCTTTCTCTTATTATCCTAGGATTATGTAAAATCTCTATTGTTTGTAAAAAGTCAATTTTTATCTTCAACACTTGTAATGTAAACGTCTTACCAACTTCCAGCCTTTTTCGTAGAAACGAGAAAACGGCTGTGGTCTCTTCAATTCTTTCCATTAATCCAACAAAGCGTTTTTCTATTCCCTTTTCTTTCGGCCGTCATACACAAGCTTTGTCAAAATAAACTACCCAACGCCCAAGTTAGTTTCCAAGCTTATCTCATTTACAACTGATTTGTTTGATTTAGAAACATCCACAAGTGTTAATGAGCTCAATAGTTCATCATCAGAACTCTCATCCCTGTTAATAGGAGTTGAGCCAGACAATGAGCAATAACGCTTCAACTTCAGAATCTGTTGTTTCAGATTCAGCATTATTATTTTCGGTAGTGTTCTTTCTCTTCACTTTACATGCACACTTGCCAGAGGCAGATGATCATCTTGTGAAACACATTGCCCAGGTTTCACCCGAAGACGGCGTTTTCGCATGCAGAACGCTGGACCCTCTCCCAATTCTAGCTTTTTTTAGTGCTTCACTAAACGACTCATTCCATGAACCATATGCCGGTGTGTCACTTGTGGGGTTCAAATTAAAATTTTTATCCCCGTTTGTAATCAAACTTAAGACCTTTCTTAAAGAAATCGTTCCTTTTTTTGAGCGGACGAAAGAATTTGACACATGTATGTACTGTTCAAACCATCGTTTGTTGAAACGAACGATTGTCAAACCATCCACTTTTAAACCCGCCATATATGGCCCAGATAAAATACATCTTATTGTGATGTGGCCTAAAACTAATGTACTATTCCAGGTAAATTATTTTACAATCCCGCATATGACAATTCTGTTGAACGGAATTCCCCATTCGCTGGGAAATGCAATGACACGAACAAGTTCATCTTCTTCCCGTGTGAACACCGTTGGTCGTCCATAAGGTACCATTATTGTTTTACGCGTATTCCTCAAGATGGTTGTATGCGGAATATTGTAGACTTTCCCAGCCTCCCTTACACTGGTTCCATTTATAGAGCTTGAATAGCACAATTCCATGTTTCTCTGCACCGTCGTACAACTTTCCTACCAAGGTCATAGATTTAAATGTAAATTGTTTCATTCGTTGTTCATTCATTCATAATTAGTAATTACACTCACGACGAAACATTAACACATGAATCAGATTGCACAATTAGCGACGTTGAAATAGTCGCGCTCTGGTTTGGTGTAAGTTACCATGTTGTTGCAGGTCAAGTGACGAGCAAAAGAAAAACTGGTACAATTAGTCCAGGCACTCTACGTCTATAGTTCAAAATTTGGCTTAGCATGAAGCTGATTTTGCTTCAACTGACATTGACATTAGCGCGTGTCATGTCCTCACTTGATTTAGTTCCGGAATTCTTACAACTTTCAAAATTGACAAGGATTTCAGATATGTCAATTCGACAGCCATTTTTATTTCATACCACAACACAATTCACCCAACTGATTCACTACTGCAACATCCGCGGTATCAGATCTAATCTTAATGCTATTCACCAACATCTTGAACAATTACAACCTGATATATTGTTTCTATCTGAAACACAAGTCTCCTCGGAAAGCTCCGAGTCACCCGACTTGCAATTTCCTCAATACCATCTTCACTCTAACTTTCGATATAAAGGAGGCGTATGTGCGTACATCAAGGACAGAATTGCTTGCAAGAGGGTTTCTTCCTTAGAAAATAAAAATTTTGACGTGATTTGGTTTAAACATTCTGGTCCTAATTTTGTGAAATTCTACTGTTGCATTTATAGGTCTCCTAATGACAGCAACTTTCAAGAATTCTTCGATTACCTTAGTATGAAAGTTGACTATCTCCTGTCTCAGTTTCCATCTTGCGATATCTCATTTGTAGGCGATTTCAATGTTCATAACTCTAATTGGCTTCAATTTTCATCTACTACAAATCCCGCTGGTCATAGTGCAGAAACATTTGCTATTTCATGTGATCTCACACAAATGATTTCTGAACCCACAAGAATCCCTGATAACCCTAACCATACTCCACATCTTCTAGATCTCTTTCTTACCTCTTGTTTATAAAACTTCCGTTCTTTCGCCTTTAGGTCTTTCCGACCGTTGTCTAATAAAAATCATTTCTACTGTACCTAATTCCACTGTTGTTTGCAAAACCGATAGAACCTTGTGGTGTTTTAAGTCAGCTCGATGGAGTAATTTACGGGATTTCTTTGTAACCTTTCCATGGCGTGAATATTGTTTTAAGTCGTCCTCTTCTTCGGACATCGCTCATTCAGTATCTGAAGTCATCCTCATGGGAATGGAGTTATACATTCCGAAAAAACAGTACGGTCATTCACGTTCCCAACCCTGGTTCAATAAGGCTTGTTCTGATGCAATATCTTTAAAAAATAAATGTTACATTAAATAGAAATCTAATAAATCGGTTGACAGTCATGTAGAATACGTTGGTGCTAGAAATATCTGCAAAAGTGTCATCACTAAAACTAAAAAGTTGTTCGAACAACGAAAATGCAATGAACTAGCTACATCTCCTTTAGGCAGTCGTAAATTTTGGTCTTTAGCAAAAGCCATTAGTAAAAACTTTCGAACATCTTCATTTCCCCCCCTGACATCTATTGACGGATCAGTAGTTGCTGATTCTGTAGACAAAGCCAACGTTTTTGTAGATTTGTTTGCATCAAACTCGTGTCTCAATGATTCTGGAAAAGATGTGCCCCTAGTCAACTCTTCTTCATACGTTATGAAACCAATTCATTTTCGGTACAAGCTCTTGAAATCGATCATCAGTAGGCTTGATCTCAATAAGGCGACTGGCCCAGACGGTATCCCAGCTATTGTCTTAAAGAAATGTTCCCCCGAACTAGTACCAGTCCTATCTAAGCTCTATACGATCTCTATATTTTCTGGGGAATTCCCTTCATCATGGAAGTTAGCAAATGTTCAACCTATTCCCAAAAAAGGTGATAAGACCGATCCCTCAAATTACAGACCAATTGCCATCACGTCCATTTTGTCTAAAATCATGGAAAAAGCCATCAATCAGCAACTGCTCACGTTCCTTGAAACTAACAAACTCCTTAGTGACCACCAATATGGGTTTAAGCAAAGTCGTTCAACAGGAGATCTTCTTTCATATGTGACCCAAGTTTGGAACAATACAGTAGAGCAGTCCGGTGAAACAGTCGTAGTCGCTTTAGATATCTCAAAGGCATTTGACCAAGTTTGGCATAAGTGTTTACTTGCCAAACTCACCTCGTTTGGGTTAAATGATACGCTCATCAACTGGGTTTCTAGTTTCCTTGATAAAAGACGAATACGTGTCGTAGTTGATGGCTTTTTTTCAAAAGAAGTTAGCATTAACGCGGGCGTACCACAGGGATCGGTTATAGCGCCTACACTTTTTCTGCTGTACATAAACGACCTTATTTCTTCAACAACTAACCCCATCCATTGCTTTGCTGACGATAGCACTCTTCACTGTAGTTCATCTCAGTCTACTCATAGTGATAATCCACCTTCTATGTCAAATCAAGAAATTAAAGCTGAAATGGCAAATTCAATCAACAAAGACATTCAACGTATTCTCGAATGGGGAAGCAATAATCTAGTTAAATTTAATGCTAACAAAACTCAGTGTTGCCTTATGTCCGCCAAAAAAGATCGATCATTTCCTGTTGTAAGTATGAATGGCTCAGTTCTTAAGTTTTCAGACTCTATTACTCTGTTGGGTATGACTGTATCTTCAAATCTCTCATGGGTTGACCATCTTCTGTCAGCTACCAAAATAGCTGCTCGTAAAATAGGCTTTTTGTACAGATCTAAGCAGTACTTTACCTCTCGACAACTCCTTCTGATGTATAAGGCCCAAATTCGGCCTCATCTGGAATATAATTCTCACCTTTGGGTTAGTGCTCCCCAATACGCTCTCGATATCGTTGATCGTATTCAAAAGAGAGCGATTAGGCTTATAAATGACCCGTCCTTAACTTCTCACATACAGTCCCTTGAGCATAGAAGGATGGTTTCAGTTCTTTCTTTGTATTATCGTTATTACAACGGCTATTGTGCTGGTGAATTACATTCTTTGATACCATCTCCGGCTATCTTTGCGAGAAACACTCGGTTCGCTCAATCACATCATCAGTATGCAGTACAAATCTCCACTTGTCGTACCAAACGGGCGCAATCCACATTTTTCTACACGGCTTCTAAACTCTGGAATGATCTCCCTAGTTCCTGTTTTCCTCTCACTTATGATATGAGAAAATTTAAGGTAGCTGTTCATAGGCATCTATTGGCAATTCATTATCCCTCTATCCATCCTCCTAAGTGTTCCTGAGTGCTTCAGCACGATAGGCCTTATTTAGCCTGTTCAGGTACATAATCATAAAAAAAAAAAAACTAAAATTTAGGCTGTCCCAGTTTTTTCTGGTCGCAACCATATCCATATTATACGATTGTAACCATGCACGGACTAATAAGGAACAGTAGTGATGGTAACAGAAAATAAAATGTAAATAACTCACTCATTATTTGACACTTTTTGTAGTAATTATTTAATTTTTTACAACGATAAAATGAAAAAAGCTACTAAATGGACACCTTCAGAACCAACAAAAAGACAAGATTGTATAATATCATCAAAGGCAAGAGAAAACAATGAAGTCGGTTTTCTTCCATCGTATGAAAAAGTACAAAAACACAATGTTATATACTTGTCAAAATATCCTTAAATTTTAGGAGAAAACAGAGAATATGTATTTTATAATGTCGAATGAGTACTTACGTATTTGGTTAAAAGAAAGAGGTCGATATGAAATTGATACCTATTCAAAATTAGAAGTAGAAGGAACAGGAGGTTCAGATATAAAACGTCGTTATGTACAACGTTACATGAGACCTAAAGCTGATCGAGTGAAGGTCTTACCACCTATGCAGATGAAACGGTAAACAACTATGCACTTAAATTTAATAATAATTAAACATTCGTTTAGATTTACCAAGGCCACTGTTAAAGTTGATTCAAGGAGGGAGAAAGACGAGAAAAGTAAAAATAAATGAAAAATATTATGTAATCTTTTCTTTCGAAACATGATTATTGCCCTAAACTTTAAGCTTTTTGTTTCTAAAGTATGAAATTAAGCAGTTTCACATCTTAACATCCCTTAGCGCTTTTAAACGTATTACGTCTCCGACGCGGAACCGGACCATTTCCACAAATTAAGATTTTAAGAAAAACAGAAATATTTCCTAGACAGGATTGCTCAGTGAGATCAAGCTTTGTCATGTATCTGATACTGTCTTATTTTATTGTGTCTGTTTTCCGACTGAAACGAATTATTTGTGATCATTAGTTTAATTATGCTAATACAAGTCAAGTAAAAACACCTGCGGGAAAGTCCGAAAGCAGAGACTAGTTCTTCCACCTGTGTAAGAAATTTTAGAGGGAAAGGAGAATCAATAGGTAAGATTGGAGAGTTCTGCGATACACAATTACAAAGTATCTCAATTCAGATTAGCGAATGGACACTATTTAAACGTTTCACAAACCAAGATCTAAAATATATATTTCTACCACACAAATTTCTAACTGAGGTCGTGCGTCCCACACTAAAGACCATATTGGCATATGAAACAAAAAAAAAGATATATTTATATACTTTGCTTTATGAACAAAAACAGTTTGAGTTTTTGTATGAGTGCCATAAGTCCATCAAATGTAAGTTTATGTATTCACATATATGATTCGCTTTAGGAAGAACATTTTGATTTGTGCAAGTGCAAAAAGTCCTTTCCACCTGCGTAGACGTGGTGCAAGTAATTGACCTTGCTTGGGTGTGGTGCCCTTCACAGAAAACGTTTATCGAATCAATTGTAATATTGAGGATAATAAAAGTTTGGTGAAACGTCAGTCATGTTATCACCATACAACTCAGTAATATAATAACATGAAATAGTTTGTTATATACAATATAAAATATTAATCCTCCAGATAGTATACTTCCTTTAACACTGTTAGGAGGAACACTAATAATTTGAATGTAACAATTTTGTATAGTGCAACCCATATATGAATGGTGGTCAATAATGCTGTAGTCACTTGGTTACAATGCTTTGTAGCATTCATAGGATAGATCCATGTGGCCAACAAGATGATGAGTGTAAAGAGAAATGTGAGTACATAACATAAATTACTCATCGTGAAAATGGAAGTAGGAAGTATCAAGTTGGTGAACCATTTCGGATTCCACTGTACATCATATATATATATATATATATATATATATATATATATATATATATATATATATATATATATATATATACCGTAGCGCTTGTATAGCGTTAAAATGTAGTAACTTCTTTTCCCGAACTGAACCCAGTCGCACATAGTGCGCCGCACACTAAGATGAAACTCCCAATCGCCATGTAACGAGATGTTTGACATACTGATACTGTTGGAAATGACGCACTGGTATGTGTGTAGTTCTCCCTCCTTTTAAAGTAGGTATGACCTTGTTCAGAAATAGGGATTGGATTGGTGACCTCGTTGCGCTAATTTAGTTGGCCACCTCGGTGTGAGTGTGTATTTTTTTTCCTTCCCTCGGGGCCCGTCTACCTAGTTGATTCCGGAGACGCTGTCGCCTATAGGGCTTATTGTGTTCTCTCTAGGGGTCCACGATCTTACCGTCCTGTAGCATAGAGCACAGGTCACTCGCGGAATGTGTGTTTAAGTCTTCCAGTTCTATTTTTGAGTACCCGAAAATCCGCTGTCTTTTAGGAGCCAGCGAGTCACGGTCACATATGATGTGTGTAGCTGTTTCTGGTTCCTCACCGCAAAATCTACATGTGGGGTCTCCATTAAATCTCTTGATCTTCCTTAAATGACCCTTAACAGGTGCATGTCCTGTCAGGAGGCCGGTAAGGTTCCTAATCTGTATCCTGCTTAGCGTGAGCAGTTCTGTGGTTCTTTTCACGCAAGGTCCGTTTATGTATCCCTTGCTATGTGTTAGCTCTGGTCTGTTTATCCAGTTTGCTTGATGGTGCTCGCCAATCCATTCGCTGATGTAGCTACGGATTGCGTTTCTTGTTACTCCCATTGCAGGTTCGAGCCCATAAAAGGGGTCCGCTGATCCCTGCCTTGCGAGTTTATCTACCTTTTCGTTTCCTTCGATCCCACAATGGCCAGGGACCCATAGAAGAGTTACCTTGTTCCTCTCTGCCAGGCCATTGAGTTCTTCGTAACATTCCCATCCCAGTTTTAATGAGGCCTTAAACCTTGATAGTACTTTTAGGGACGCTTGGCTGTCAGATAAGTTCTGTAGGCCCTTCCACTGTTTTCCCACGCACATTGAAGTATCGCGTATATTTCCGTTCGGAAAACGGTGGCGTGCCTGCCAAGAAGGATAATGATATTTTATGTTGGCTTCACACCGTGTATGCCCACTCCAGCACCCGTTTCGGTTTTCACCGTCCATGTACCAGATTAGATTGCCAGGTGGGAATTTATTTCCCTGTTCATTCCACTCTGCTCGATCCTGAATTACTACCTCGAAGAATGTGGCAACGAGATGTTTTAGCGCCATACGGTCCGTTCTCATATCAAGTACGGGGCTGTCAATTAACTCTGTATGCTCTGTGTCTGTACATAGATTATACTGTGAATTCTGCAACCTGCATAGTCCCAATCTGTCCTCCCCCCTAATCACCAGATTAAGGGGAGGGAGGTTCAGTAGGGTCTCCATTGCAGCGGTAGGCCATTACCCCCGTAATGCCTAAACAGACAAGTCTTTGTATCTTGCCTAGTTTTAGTTTGGCGATTTCTTGCTTCACCTTTGGCCACCATACTAAAGCCGCATACATTATTTCCGGTCTTGCTACCCCTGTATATAGCCAGTGCGCCGTACTTGGTCTCAGACCCCATATTTTGTCATAAATGCGCTTAACTACCGCAAGGGTAATTTCCGCTTTTCTAATAATTCTCTCAATGTTCCAGGAAATTTTGGAGTCTATAATGGCTCCCAAATACTTTACCTCTGCCGACATATGTATTACTTCACCGCCAAGAACGAGAGACCCTAAGTCCTCTGTGTTCCTCCTTTGCATAAAGGGTACTATGGTAGTCTTTTGGGGACTGACTTTTAGGCCCTCCCTCTTTATCCATCTAGTTGTTACATTCAGGACCATTTGAATGCGCTCTCTGACTGTTCTACTGGGATGACTAAGTCATCCGCGTATTCTAGGGTTGAGAATCCTTCGTTACTGAGGTCGACTATCAGCAGCCCGTCCATGACAAGGTTCCACAGTGGGGGAGATAAAACTCCGCCCTATAGGCATTCGCCTGCCACCTGGACTCGTTCAGCAGCGTAGTGTACACCATCCTTCCTCTTAACATGCAGTCTATCCATCTGCAGCACATTTCCTCCAGGCCTTAAATATAAAGGAGATAAGACTGATTGGCCTAGCCTTTGCCTGAGAATGACTGGCCCGACAAGGCTTGAGTATAAAAGTCAATGTGTGTATTGCACGATAAGAGAATAATTCGTAACTATCTAATATCTGGTATGGCATTTTCTGCATTTTACAGTAAAACACGCGGCAACGGAATTCCATGGTGATGACTAGTATAGTTAATAGCTCCATTGAAATATTTCTATGTTATAGGTGTAATGGATGTTACAGAATTTGTCAAAGAGATGGTAAATATTGATGTACAAAACTATAAATTACAAAGGGGGTAAGGTGCATATAGAAAACAGGAATAGTACAAACAACAGTCAATGTGTGGATCTGTTACTGTGGAGAGTCGTGGCCTAAATCTGTAAATTGTGTTAATGGAGGGCAAAGACTAATATGTCAATTTCAACCATGAGAATTTTATGCTGAACGTCAAAAAGTATATGAAAGGGGTACGTTTAATAATGAGTAATCTGGTATAGAAGTATGGTGAAAGAATACGTCTTTGTGAGTCATACTTTCAATTCTATAAAGATTGAGTAGTGTATTTGTTGTTCGAAACACATAATAGAAGACCTTAAAGAAATAACATTTGAACAATTTGTACACGAAATAAAATGACATCTTCCGAATTATAGTTAATCAGATGAGAATTCGCCTAGTGAAGGAGGTGCGGAGTAATGAATCCAAAAACGTAGTTTACTATACAGGCTGGGCCAATAGTGCGTTTGTGGAATATTGTGGGTTTATGAAGGAATATTTCTGAAGTTTGTTGATGGGATGTGGTGGAGTACCCTTACAGGCCGCTTTATATCAAAGTTGTGTTTTTTAAATGGAACCCACTGCATACTATTGCGTATTTGGATTCCTTGGTCAATTCTAGTGCGACTTTATGTATCACACATGGTACCTAAAACGAATCGTTCGTCATTTTTACAAGAACTAGAAGTCTGAAAAAATTAAATATCGCTATGATAACAAAACTTAGAAGGCCATGACTCTGCGATGTACTAGACATGGATTGTACTAACGTAGATCGGACGGCCAAATCCGAATTCTTCTTGTGTTTAGAGAAATTAATTTGTGAATTTAGAAAATTTCAATCAATGGTAACTTGATTTTATCAAATAGAACGGCCGTTTTTTTCATTTTTGCGTCAAATGCGAAATTTTTGTACCTTTCTAACGATATAAATTTGTCGGTATCTATCTCCAGTAGATTTCTTTTCATTTCACAATTTCTGATTAATGTGCTGCATTTGCCAATTTTTAGTTTGTATTATCTAGTAACCCGTGGAAAATAAACAAAAAATGATTCACATTATAAATAGTATATTATTTTATAAGGAGCTAAAGTGACACTTTTGTGGTGAATCTGTAGGTTTGACGGGCGAACGTAGTGAGCCCAGCAAATACAGATGAGCAACAAAAAGTCATTTTGCTCCGTGAAAATGAGGAATAGTTAGATTTTCTTAGCGTGCTCTAGCAAGCAGCAATAGACATTGCTAGGTTTCGTTGAAAACAATGCATTAAACAAGTTGAAAATTGTGTTATTGTAAGTATTTTATTAAACTTTTTGTTCCTATTTATGTAAATTAAAGTATTACATTGTTAGGAATATGATGGATTTGGAGAACTACACGCCGTCAGAAATTACTGAAGCGGCTAATACAGCAATAAATGATCTATTACCTACAAGATCGAGCAAAATCTATGAACGCGCTTTTCAGCAATTTACAAAATGGTGCGATGAAAAAAATATTAAAAGCTATTCTGAAACCGTAATGTTAGCTTATTTTGCCGAATTAGCAACACAACTGAAGATGAAAAGCTCGACAGTGTGGTCCCAATATTCACTATTGAGCATTCGACATGGCGTAGATAAAAGCAAATACTTGAAACTTCGTGCATATCTAAAGAGGCAGAATTAAGGATACACCCCAAAGCAGGCCGAAGTATTTACAAAAGACCAATTTAACACATTTTTATCGGAAGCGTCGGACGAAAAATACTTGACTAGAAGGTAAGTTTTAGAAATGGAATGAAAACAAGTCTTTATATTTTGTATTTTTTTAGATAGTTTTGATTATTGATACCTCAGGGGCATGCCGTTGCGATGAATTAGTGAAGATGAAGGTAGACGACACTGAGAACCTGAAAACTCTGCTACATATTAAAATTCCAGATAGCAAAAAAAAAAAAATTAAACCATTTACAGTTGTAGGGGAATCTTTCCTAAATTTATATAACAAATATGTTGCTTTGCGCCCACGAGATATGAATGATCGCCGATATGGAAACTGAAAATGCTCAAGAGCGGTGATGGGAATCCATAAAACAAGTAGTGTTCCTAGGAAGGTAGCTGTTGTCTTAGAATTAGCGAACTATACAGAATACACAGGGCATTGTCTAAGGAGAACCTCAGCTACACTGTTGATGGACAGCGGCACTGTAGCTGAGCGTTATATTGAAGACTCTCTAGCAACAAAAAAGAAGCAGCCCTGAAAATTTTTGCACGACACCTCCACTGTTACCTCTGGCGGATTTTATTTTGGAGACAATGTTAGTTTTAATCATTGTACTTTTAATCTTTATAACTCTAAACAATAAATTTGTTTTCGTTGTTTTCCAAATTCGGTGTTTGAGTTATTAACTTACACTACTTTTGCGAGGGGATGCAAAAGACTTTTGCTGCCGCTGGTGAAAATGTCAAACTTTAACGTTGTCAGGTGACGTTTAAAATGTCATCTTTTATTGACGTCTGAAGAAAAACTATTAAGTAGAAAAATACATAAACACAAAAACCAAAACTAAACACAGACTGTAAATTCTGTTTCTGTTTACCAACTAATTTTTTGTTCACAAATACGTGAGTGTGATCCTCTGAATTTTTATGTTTTTGGAGGGAAGCACTTAAATGTTTTAGACCATTGCAACCGGTGGAAGGCCAGGGATTTTGCGTTCTATTATTACTAAAAAGCAAACAATTCCAACAAAAAAGTTTATTTCTAACTACACTACCGCTCAACCAATCGTATTTTTCGTACTAATCTTTGTTGAAGCTTCTATTTCCGCGATTACTTGTGTTTATTACGTTTTTCAGATTTAGGTTTTAATTTATAAACGTAAATTTGGTCATGGGAACACAAAGCGCTGAATTTTGTTAATAACAGATAATTTAGAATATCTCCGTTGTAACTTACCACCTGCCGAAGGCTACTTTTACTGTATGAAATTTCGCTTGAATTTTCCATAGTAGACAATTCAAAAGCATTAATAATTAAATAGGAGCTCTTTTTATATTTATGTAAGTAAACTAATCGTAATCAGTATATATAAACACTCTGACAAAATTGTATCATATACGTATCTGGCGTGGAACACCCCACGGCCTTCCAACCTACAAAATGGACATTAAAAGAAATGAAATAATTTTAAAACATCTTTTATAAGAAGCTCATTACAAAAATAGGCAACATGTAACAACCCATTTTGAGTTGTATTAAAATATACAGCAATTTATGTTCGTCGTTCATTCAGTTGTAAATATAAGAAAAATTTTAATGATTTGTAAGTATGAGGTAGGCAACTTAATTTGCATTTTGGTGTAACTTAAGTGCATACCTTCTTAATGGTTTATACTCCTACTTTAAATTATTTTTTCTGCTCAATACTTTCGCGCAACGCGTCATCGTTGGCTTAATTTTTTGCGCAAATCTTTTCGCGCATGGCTACATCGTCTGATATTCTAGGCGTCCATTTTGTTCACTTCTTGTGGTACGCTGTTAGATGCAGGAAGCTTTTTTTGGGTTTCCCCCTAAATTTTGTGAAAAGTGCCATTGATTTGATGGTAAGATAATTTAACTCGTAATACTAAAAATTAAAACATTTGCTCTTTGCAGGCACTTTTATTTCACTTTGATTGACACTTTTATTACTTTTACTTTTCTACTTTAATTACATTTTAAATACACGTTTAATTCTATTTTTACGTACGCTTTCATTTTATGATTGCAATTCTGAATTTCGAGAGAATGCAATAAACATTGGATTCAAAATTTCATGAAGAGAAATTTATAAGAAATAAAATTCCATTTTGGTGAGGTTTACAACGAACAGCATTGTTATTTCGAGATATTGCGCAATATTGATGCAAATATGACATCACCCTTGGTTTACATTTTCGTAATCGTTTAGATACCAGAGGTTATTAAAAAGTTTGTGTACCAAAAGTTTCGAAAAGTATTTATACCCATTAGTTAGTAATTTAAGGCTATAACTAGTTTTTACTAATTTTACATGTTAATAAACATAGTCTGTATATTTTTTATTTTTACATTTTGATAAATTTTTATTGTAAACAACCTCGGTTTAGTTATTCCGAACATAATTAAAAAATAACTTGGCGTCCGAGATCATTTTTATTAGTGTTACATGGCAGTTATTATATTGATGTTCAGTGGAAATAATCGAGCAGAATTTGTGGTAATTAAGCAAATCAAACGATTGGTACTTTAAACTACCGACTGAGTCAAACGCATTATTTTTGGTGAATGGTTTGTATCTCCAGTTAGTTTAACGATTTGTTTTGGAGAACATTTTTACAACCAATTTATTTATTATTAAATTTTTTACACCATTTACAACACATCATTACAAACATTATAAACGCAAGAACAATAATATATGTCAAACAGACGTTTATAACTTCATGACAGACAGAGGTTAATAGACATCTAGATGCTAACTTAAATTAAAAGAGGTGAAATAATATTTTTTCGTTGACCGTTTATTAATTTCGATATTAATGAATTATTTTGTTTAACAAAGGATGCGTCATTAATGCACTCCTTTTCATTAAGTAACTGTTTTTGGGATTTTGACGTTTTGATGATATTTTGATATAGACAACCAGTTATACTCATACAAATAAAAAAACAATGACGCCTAACATCATACATTTTAATAATCTATAATTATTTTTGGTTATTTATAATAATATTATTAATATTACAATTGTTCAAATTTAAGAACGGAACAGATACAGTGTTTATGTTGTGAACGTCACGATTTATATTTAGGTTTAAATCATTTTGGATGTGTACAAAATTGTTTGAGGTTATGTTAATGTTTGCTGGGGGTTTGGAAGAAGAGGCTGTTTCGTTTGTGCAAAATAATTGTTTACAAGTATTTTCTTTGTTTTGGATTGAATCCTCAATGTATGCCTCCGCAACACTGGTTGATTTCCAGCCCCCATGTCTCTTTATTGCTGCAAAATCTGCCCCTGAATCCGACAATATTAAGGCAGAAGATCTGCGGAAGCAATGTCCTGTATATAGCTGTGGCTAATCCAGTTTTATAAATTGTGCAACTGTACATGGTATTTTGGCAAATGTGTTGATGCCCACAGGGTTTGTAGTGCATTTATTGTTTCGATAGTGTACAAAGAATCGTGTGTATTTTGTATGCTGTGGTCTCAGTGTTATATATTGTCTGATTAATTTTAAGAATGTATTTTGATCATTATCCACAACCGCAAAAATTCTTTTCTCCTTTGTTTTTGTTTTTGATCCTGGGATAGTGATTAGAAATTTAAATTTTAGGTCTTCAACATTACCGGTTTGCAACTCCAGAAGTTCATGCTTCCTTAACGCTCCAGCTATTCCAAAAATTAGTGCGACCTATAGTTTGCTATTACAACTGTAAATTTAAACCCTTTGCTTACCTTGATCATTAAGAACAAATTATTAGGAGCGTCAAGAATGAATTTTAGCACTTGTTCTTTTTCTGAAACTTAAAATTTTTTGGGGACATGTTTATGTTTGAATTTTTCACATTTGACAAAATTGTTTACTACATCTTTAACAATTTTTAACAAACATTACTACTGACGAAGATAACTGTAAGTGTTATCGAAACGTTTAGATTGTATAATTTAAAGTACACCATTAAAAAATCCCAAAAAAGATAAGTATTTTATTATGAGTGTTAATGGTGAAAGTTTACATTTTCATATTGGTTATATGTTGTTCGGTACACCAGGTATCAAATTCATTATAAGTTTTTTCGTAAAGATCTCGACTTTTAGTTGGCAACAAAGTCGAACATGCATTGTTTGCACTTGCCAACACTGCAGCAGGTAATGCATCAGGGTTTTATAACTCCATAATTGCACAATTACCAACAAGTACAAATTACAATTACTTTTTCGCTATGGCGACCTTTTTTGTTATAATTCGCTTGTCATATTTTTCAGTGGTAACTAGGTTTTTTTAGCAAACCTGATTTTTACGTGAAATTAAAAATGTATGGAGTTGACGTTATTCTCTTCTGATAGTATTTTTGGAAAAGTGAATGGAAAGTGTTGAAAAATTTAAAAATGGTCTACCTCGAGGACAAAAAAAAGGATGAAGGTATTTTATAAGGTATCATCTTTACCGATGCGATGAAAAAGATGAAATTGGTTTTGATTTGTAATTAATTTCTAATTTTGTGACAAAAATAGAGTTTACGGTCAACGAAAAAATATTGTAATAAACTCGTTTGTTAATGGGCGATTAATAAAGTCAACTATTAAAGGCACTCACTCGCTATCGCTCGTTCGTGCTTTAAACAGTTTCGTTTATTAATCGCCTTCATTAACCAACTAGTTTATTAAATAACTATTAATATAATTTTTTTTAGGATAACCATGCAACCTCTTTTTTACACGTTCATAACGAAAACAGGCAACATTGTAAAAACAAAAACAGTAAGTGTGACGATTAGTTTTTTTTCCTTTTACTCCGCTAACAAAAACCGTAATTAAGTCGGTCAATTAATTAAGTAGTCACCGTTACATATTGATAAGAATTGAATTAAGTGCTATAAATAATTACACAGTTAATATAAAGACAAATTTTCTTTTATCGATATCCCGAAATTAAAGCTCGATAAATAACAATTTGGTTTGTATTAAAACGAACCTTTTAAATGGAAAATTACATTCAAAACCTTTCATATTAATATTAGTTAGAGTTAAATGCACCGAATTATTCAAAAATAGAATTTGAAACCCTATAAATATAATTTAGAGTCTCAAATTAATAAAATAAAAATTAACACCGTTCTTATCAGTTAATTGATTTCTTGGAAAATTACATTGTTACATAACATTTTCGATATATATAATTAAAGTTAAACCTGCAATAATTTCTATCGCATGATCCAGGTAAACTACAAAGAAAATTGTAATCTCGTTCCCATTGCTATTTTTAATAGTACATTCCGGCCGCTAACATATATGCCAGAACCGACTTCTGTAAATTTTGAGTTATAACTAGACATTCTGTAGAATAAGTATTTTTTGTTAGCAGAAACCTGCAAAATTTTATATCAACCGTTGCGTTATTTCACAAATAATAATTTTAGCATAACGAAATAAGCATAAATTCATTAATTGATTTGATTATAATTAAAACAACTTGTGACGCTGCTGCCTCATCATAGGAAACCTGAGAATATCAACCGCCCCCCTTTCTGATATTTTATATTGTATATATAGCCAAGTACCACTGGCGAATCTTTATTTCTTCGCTCTCACTGCTTTATGTACGTAGACGAAGCTGATTTGTGTTAATTGAGTATGATATAAAGAGTATATTATGCTTTACTTTATTACACTAATTTACAATGAATAATTTTCATTTTACCGTTTAGCTCAGTAGTATTTTGTACTTGCAAAATAAGGATCGGGGTTCGTTATTACTGCTCTCAACACTCTGAAGTTTATATACATATATTCCCTATTTGGTTATAATTTTAAATATTTGACACTTAACTACTTAAATAAAAACAAATAAACACAAATAAAGATTGATTCTTCGGTCTGCTCGATACACGACCTTCTAGTGGATTGTTCCTGGGGAGGGTTAGGTGGTCCTCTCGATTTTCTGTAACATAACATTAATAGAGGGGTTGTGTTTCGACTTTTAATTCCCGCTTTCTGACCGGTCTTGAATTTATAGTTAGTTAACTGCCAAGAAAATAAATACTTTTTCCTGAATAAAATCCAGAAGTCAGAAGTGAGATAAGACTGCTACAAACACGTGCGAGACAAAACGCCGAGTTCAGTGCTCTGCCCTTAAAGAAATAATCGATATTTTAAAGCGGTCGGATTTTGAACGTATAAAAATAATATAGTTTTATACCCGCTTTTATTCTTATGAAAATAAAACTCATTCACGTTTAGATGCAATTTTGCCCTTTTAAATTTTACACGGTAGCGGCGGATTATTTGTTTACCTTCACATATTAATTATACTTTTACACAGGTTTTTATTTACATGGGATAAGGTTTTTTCTTTTAAGTTTGTTTTCTTAAAACGCGTTTATTGATTACACAAACGTCTTGGCCAGATGATTAAAATTTAGAATAATTGTAATTTATTCTTTATGGGAGTTATTACTGAAAACACGTTCTTATGACTTAACAGAAACAATAATTATCTGAATTGCGAAATAGACGAATGGTTTCTGGTTTACAGGTAACAATCTTACTAATTGCAAACAGTATAACTTACGTTTTTCGGTAGTAGCGGCGGCGACGACACTATTATCGCTATTGTTTAAGTACAGGCGATAATTTAACATGGATGAACACGTCTAGTTTTCGTGGACGCGTTTCTTTTCTACTGGATTAACGACGTGAACTAGGTGTTCAGTTTACTCTCCCGGCGAGGGTTTGATTACAGGTACTCTGCGGTTTCTGGTACGTTTGTAGAGGTGTTTTTAGTGTTTGTGTAAGGTTGTGTAGGTGGGCCCCCTTTGTTAGTAATCTGGGTGTCTACCC